>PVKS010026291.1:0-28827 GCA_004027875.1 Aplodontia rufa | reverse complement strand
TCTTCTAATCTATTCCATTGGTCTTCTTCCCTGTCTTGATACCAGTACCATGCTGTCTTTGTTACTATGGCCCTATAGTATAGTTTTAGATCTGGAATGGCAAAACCGCCTGCTTCATCTTTTTTGCTTAGTAGTGCTTTGGCAATTCTTGGTTTTTTGTTGTTCCAAATGAATTTGAGAATTGCTTTTTCTATGTCTTAAAAGAATGACATAGGTATCTTTATAGGGATAGCATTAAATCTATATAAAGCTTTTGGTAGAATGGCCATTTTTATTATATTAATTTTGCCTATCCAAGAGCAAGGGATATCTTTCCATCTTCTTAGGTCATCTTGGATTTCGTTCTTCAATGTTTGATAATTTTCATTGAAGAGATCTTTGGCTTCTCTTGTTAGATTAATTCCCAAGTATTTTATTTTTTTCGAAGATATTTTGAAAGGGACTGTATTCCTGAGTTCTTCTTCAGACCTGTTATTATTGGTATATAGGAAAGCTATTGATTTATGCGTGTTGATCTTGTATCCTGCCACTTTGCTAAATCTACTTATGAGTTCGAGCAGTTTATTGATGGAGTTTTTTGGATCTTCCAGATACAGGATCATGTCATCAGCAAATAGAGACAGTTTGACTTCCTCTTTTCCTATTTTTATCCCTTTGATTTCTTTCTCTTGCCTAATTGCTCCTGCTAGGGTCTCAAGAAAAATATTGAATAAAAGAGGTGAGAGCGGACAGCCTTGTCTTGTTCCCGACTTTAGTGGAAATGCTTTCAGCTTTTCTCCATTTAGTATTATACTAGCTGAGGGTTTAGCATATATAGCCTTGACTAAGTTCAGAAATGGTCCTTTGAACCCCATCTTATTCGAATGACTATGGATCCGTATGCTGAACTAGAAATCACTGGGTTTAATGCCTTTTGATAATGTGGAGTCCTGTCATTGGCCTTTGCTCTTAATAGCAGGATATCTTTATGGAAATAACTTTATATAAAGGCTGATTACTCCTTTGTGAAGGGGAACAAAATTGCCTTATATTCTATATTCTTATAGAAATTTCTATTTTAGATTTCTATTTTAAAATTTCTTCTCTCTGTGTTGCATGATCTGCGTGTCTGTAATATGTACAATAAATATTTGGGGAAAGAATAATGTTTTGTTTTATTCTATTTCAGACTCTTCATGCCCATTTCTTTCATGTTAATATGTTTTGCTATATTCAAGAAAGGTCCCTGACAAGGAACTAGTCATATCTGGGTCTTATTTCCCTGGGATCTCTCCACTAAATTCTCCAAGTAAAGGCATCAATGGTGTTCTAGTGAATGTCCTCAGTGAGAACTTGTAGCTTAAGAGGAGCAAGTTTTCAGCCAGGGTATTGGCACAGCACATTCTCCGATTCTGCCTCAGAGTTATTACTGGGGTAAAGATAGTTAGAACAAATGGCTTATAGTTTCTCAAAGAACTCCCACATAGTTGAATTAAGGTTGGTAAATGTACTCCTTTCAGGAACATTTCTTTAAAAGAAATATTTGTGCCAAATTAACCATTTTAAATTAAAATGCAAAAGCTTTCAGGAACTCTTTGGCATTTTATACTCTTTCTGGATCTCATAGATCTTAATTTAGAAAGGTCTAAAACCTGGAAAATCGTCCCAGGGCTACCTTCAGGGCCCTACCTGGTACTCCAGAGAGCTGCCAGAAACTTTCCATAGTAATAGTTATCCACTATTTGCCCCAATTTATTTTAGTTCCCAAAATGTCACAAAGGAGAAGGAAATGAAGATATTCAGGGTGATTGATTTGTGGATGGTGAGGAGGGGGATACGGCAGAAATGTTTAAACACAAAGAAAACTAAGAAAATACATAAATTGTCTCTTGTAGATAGGGATACTCCATTTCAAAACCAAATAGTTTCACTCAAAACAGATTTATGACTTTTTTTTCTGCCTACGCAACGTATGTAAGATAGAAATGTTGTTTAACTATACAACAAAATGAGCATTTCCTCTAATATTGTTTTGCCATTTAAGGAATAAATGAGATTTTTCTTCCAGGGAATAATAGACTTTGATAGGAATGTCAAAAGATTTTTTTCCTAACTTTATCTTTTCATCTTAGCCCTTGTGGCTTATTCCCAGACCATATTGTGGTTTCCTGCACAAAATTATAGCCTTAAGCATGGCAGTCTCACATTTACTACAGGCCCAGGACAATAAAAAGTCAGCAGCAGGAGAAAATATGTTTTATATGTTCAGTTAACTTTACACAGAACTGGAAAATATTGGCAAGTGGCACTTTAAACTGTTACCCTAGTTTCTTTAATGTATCTTGAAAAGTACCAACCTGGACAGAGATGAATGATTTCTATTATTACTTACAGATAATATAATGATTTCTATTAATTATTGAAGTTCTTCAAATAATAATTTCTATATTTGTGATTTCTAATTTCTCTATTCAACTTTAAAGCATTACTTCTTTAATTTTTAACTTAAATTGCTTTCATAGGCAAAATGAAGGGAAACTAATTCCATTTATGTATATAAAAGTAGAAAGAAATTAAACATTACACCTAATTTCTTTAGCAATTTGA
The DNA here is from genome assembly GCA_004027875.1 of Aplodontia rufa. Taxonomy (NCBI): domain Eukaryota; kingdom Metazoa; phylum Chordata; class Mammalia; order Rodentia; family Aplodontiidae; genus Aplodontia; species Aplodontia rufa. The sequence continues at coordinate 26,241 of PVKS010026291.1, read as the reverse complement.
TTAAGGACCTGTGTATGTGTTTAGTAGCATTCAGGTCAGACACTTTCCATCAATGGTGCAGTAACTATTCTATGCATTTGTTATGTATTTCTGTTTCACAAATTAGTTGGCTGTTTAAATACCAGCTATTGTCTCAGTTTCTGTGAACCAGAAATTCGTGAGATAGCCTTCAATGTGGTAGCCAAGGCTCCAGTAGCCTAGGGCTTAGTAGGGGCTGGAGAATATGCTGCAGATTGTTTGTGATTATTCCTATTCTCAGGAGGCCTCATTTCTGCTCCTGCAGGAAGCCTCAGTTAGTTCCTCATCATATGACTCCTCCATGGGGCTCCTTTGTCAGCATCACAACATGGCACTGGCTTTCTCAAAATCAAGCAATTCAAGGAAGAAAAAGGAAGCCACAATATCTTTTATTCCCGAGTTTCACAAGTTCAGCACATTATTTCTACAATATTCTATAGTTTTATGAGTTATATCATTCAACATGGGAGGCGACTATGCCAGGGTGTGACTACAAGGTGATAGAGATCATTAAAATAAACTACAATAATCTAGTCTGAGAGAGAATACAAAACACAATGATAGAAATAATGCCCATAACTGTAAAAGACAGCCTGCAAGGTCATTGACTATAAGAATTTTAATGTACCACTATTGGCACAAGTTTTAATATTAAAATATTACTCTGAATGCTGCAGAGAATTTCTGCCAAAAATTACTCATATTCTAAAATGAAGCCTAAATTCAAGCGACCAGATTCACATGAGATCCTAAGAAAACCACTTTTGTTATATTCATTTAATTTAATTTCTCTTTATTCTTTCCACAATGGATTCCTCTTCATGATTGATGGTTGGATTTTCTATTTCCTCTAAACACTAGGGAGACATGGACTAACACACAGAAGACAGGTTTCATGAAATTTTGCAAACAGAAATTAAATTGACCCAAATAATAAGTTTCTGCCATTCAAATTCTGAACTGACACTATTGGTTGCTATTAACCTGTGGCTATGTAGCTAAATAGGAAGATTTGTAATCCATATCTGCTTATATTAATAAAACCTCTTAGGAATGCCAGATGTATTCCCTACATGTAATAGAAACTATAAAGAAGTATAAACAAAAGTCATGTTTGCAGTTTGTCAGAATCTTAGTAGACAACTGGATCATTGATCTTCCTGTTTGACAATAAGTCATCAAAGGAAATATCATGGAGCCAGATTGGTTTAGTCTCTTCAGCACTAACCTTCTAAGGACCCCCTAAGACATCATCCCTGCAGGATGATAACATTTTTGGATGGAATTAAATAGTGTCCCCCACCAAACAGAAAACTAGATCAAGAAATAAATGAAAGGTGAGGTCAAATACTTTTACTACCCTAAGGTTTGCCCTTAGTGATAGGTGGCCAGAGAATACACAGCCTTAAATGAGAGATAAGCATCATATGGAATAGAGATACAATGAATCTAAACACAAAAGATGGTAACTGAGTGCAGGAGAATAAAAGCAAGACTCAAAAGAGAAAGCTCAAGGCAGAAGAAACCACAGCATGGGTAGACCGGGGTTATGAGAAGCAATGAGCATATTACATAGCTTCAGATGGGAGAAATGTAAACAAGAAAATGAAGAGTGTGTGAGAAGAAGGGAAGAAGGAGCAGTGGGGGAGGAGGAGAGGAGAAAAAGCAACCTCTGTTAGCATTTTCATTCAGCACAGCAATACTGAGGAGTATGTAATACCATGCCTTGTACAAGAAGAAAGATTCTCGTATCCAAACACTGCCATCGTAGAAGAGGCAGGACAGAGCTGGCTCAGGAGTCAGAAATGAGGAGTGAAGTTCGAGGTGAATCCAGACTTCTATAAAGAATGCCATAAGGACATTTTCCTGGTATGGGGGAAAGGATTCTAGTAAAGGGGCCAGAGTTAAGTGTGACACAAAAAACTAGGCACAGGCAACAACTTCCTCAATGGACTCCTAAAGCTTAGGAAAAAATACCTAGAATAAATAAATCCAATGGCATTGTATTAAAAAGCTTCTGCATAGCAAAGCAAATAATTAGGAATGTGAAGAGAGAGTCTACAGAATGAGAGAGAAGCTCTGCCAGCTATTATTCTGACAGGGGATTCACATCCAGAATAAAGAACCCCCCAAAAAAAAACCCAATCAATAAATGGGCAAATGGACTCAAATGATTATTTATCAAAAGAAGAAATAGAAATGGTCAAAAAATATGTGAAAAAAAAGATCAGCATCCTTAGCAATCATGGAAATGCAAATCAAAACTACACTTTCAGTGTATTTGTAAAATCAAAAATCTCCTCTCCCTGGAGTTAGAATGACAATCAACAAGAAAACAAATAATCATAAGTGTTGTCATGGATGTGCGGAAAAAGAAACACTTATACACTGTTGGTGGGGTTGTAAATCAGTACAACTACTATGGTAATCAGTATGGATATTCCTCTGAAGACTAGTGATATAACCACCATGTGACCCGGCTAACCTGCTCCTATTTATCCTAAAGAGTTAAAGTCGGCATACTGTAGTGATACAGGCATTCCATGTTTATATTAGCACAACTCACAATAACCAAATTATGATACCAGTCTAGTCATCTGGCAATGAATGAATAGATAAAGAAAATGTATTCTACATGCACTATAGAGTTTTATACAGCCATAAAGAAGAATGAAGTAATGTCATTTGCAAGAAAATGGGTGGAATTTGAGAACATTATATTAAGTGAAATAAACCAGACTCAGAAAGACCACGACCATTATGTTTACTCTTGTATGTGGAAGCTAGAGAGAAAAAGGAGAAAAAGTCAGAGAGTATCCGAAGCAAATAGAAGAAACACCAATAGAGTAGAGGATGGGGATCAGGAGGGGAGAGGAAAAGAGGAGAAGGAGAGGTACTGGGTAATGAAATTGACCAATTTATATTATGCAAATGTATAAATATATCACAATGAATTTCACTATTTTGTATAATTTTAATGCACCAGTAAGAACATTTTATAAAAGCTATGGAGTCCCAAATAGCAACAGGTATCAAAAAGGGAGAGATGGAGGTAAAGAACAGGGCCCAGGAGACCTCTAAATATTATGCTATTATAGTCTACATTTCCCAAGATACTTATGACAGAGCTCCAGTACCAAATTCGCCTTAGTGGCTGAGCCAAGCTCATCATGAGATCATGTGGGAATCAAGAAAACACGAATCAAACATTAACAAACCAGGAAAACAGAACACTATGGAATTTCTAATGTCATTTTAGCTTTATTGAAATTCTAAATATCCAAATATGGAATTACACTAGTGTACATAGTATATTACTGGATACTCTGTGGATATTAACTAAGCTATTATTTTACTTATATTTCTTATTTCCCTATGACTTACAAGTTATGAGAAAAAAGAAATGTGGTGCTACCTTTGGGCATTTATAGTAGGAGGCTAAATAAATGTGAGTGGGGTATTAACCATGCGGCAATCAAGGATGTGGCTCAAAATATAGAGGTGGAATAAGTTGAAGAGTCAAGTAGCTCTACAAATCAGTGGTTCTATTGACCACATTAGAGGAACAGTTTACATAAACAGGGTGCTTTTAATCTTTTGAAGTACTTCTATGTATTTTCCATAATCCATTTCATATCCCTACAACAGTCGTGGAGTAAGTTGGGTAGGTCTAATTACATCTGTTTCTTTAGCTGTAAAAATAGACTCACAGAGGATATGTGGCTTGTAAAAGTGACAGAAACACAGCCACACAAGTGATCTGTATCTCAGCCTAGTGTTTGTCTCTCTTAGACCAGTGCTCTCGGATCTTGAATACAAATCACTGGGAATATTGCTGAACTCTAGATGCCAAGGCGATAGGTCTGGAAGCGTTCTGAGACTCTGCCTTTCCAACAAGCTCCCAGATGGTGTCAATGCTGCTGGTCTATGGTCCTAAAGCAGACTACATCTAATTCAATGGATGCACATCAATAAATTTCTTAAAACTTACAACTTCACATTAATAAGTTTATGAAATGAGATCTTCAACATACCACTGATATTTGTATCAAAACACGTTACTTTTCTTGAAAATAGAATCCTATGCTCTGTGTTTTGTTATAATTCTTATCAATTGTGGGTGATTCTAATTTGATTAAAATCTATTTTTATTATAAAACAAAACAAAACAAAATAAAAAACCAAAGTCAGCCTCAGCAACTTAATGAGACACTGTCTCAAAAATAAAATTAAAAAGTGAAGGGCTGAGGATGTAACTCAGAGGTAGAGAACCGCTTGATTCAATCTCCAGTACCAAAAACAAAAAGAATAAAGAAATTGATTTTGTTTTACATCTGTCTCGTCTCTTAAATTTCTGTCCTTCATCTCTTGATCTTTAGACTTTTATTTCCTGGGTTCCTAATGTAAAAAAACATCATAGCACTCCATAATGTCATAGGATGTCAGTTTCACCATTTTTGTTTAAAATAACATCACTTACAAATTTCGATTCTTATTTTCTTTGATCTTTAAGATGTCTATGCTTCTTGAAAAATTTATTGTCAGGTGCAGTTTTCATTAAAAGGCACATTTTAGAGGTCTACACAGAGATAAGGAGGAAGTGTTCAAGATGTAACTGTTGTTTCGAGAACTAGATTTTGGAAGGAGGTAAAGCTGAACATCAGAATGACAGTTAGAGAGATGGCAACCTCACTGCCAGAGTTAAGCTTCCCAAGCAAGCACATGACAAGGCTGAGATAACAGCAAGCACTGACAGAAGGTGTTAGGGATGATGTGCCATGCTCATCCCTCAGGGGGCTGTGGGAGTTTGATAATCCACCAAGTTATCTACCCGATTGTCCACTTCCTGATCTGAAGGACAGGTAAAGAACAGTCTTGGGAAGCCCATAGCTGCCTTCTCTTTATAAGGATGACCTTGACTTTCACATCTTTATACTAGATACCTTTTCATCTCACCATAATCCATATTTACAAAAGTAAGCAATGGTGGTGGCTACAGGTTATAAAATTCTGGAAGAACAATGTAAGGAATTGTGAGTTTTCCTCCACCTGATAGCCCCACCTCAATCTCAATTTTTCAGGTCATTGCCTTTACTACTAATGGGGTAATGTCCCCAGAGCAGAGATGCCTTTCTCCATTTACAATGTTCTTAATGTCACAGTAACATTTTCACAGCACACCTTGGACAAAAATAAATACCTATCAGTTCCACTCACTTAGTAAAGTCTAATTACTTATAAGTCATAGCCTAACAATTCAGCATAACAAAACTTCTCAAAGTTGTGAATCAGATGAAACTGTGCTGCCTTCCTTTCTTATTCTTTGATGATGTTCATACATTATATGAAAACCTTTATTATAGAAAACCTTTATTATAGAAAACTTCGTTGTGTAAAGATATGATGTGATTAAACAGAATGTAGAAATACAGTGTTAAAACTGTTAGTAGTTGATGCAGTATCCAAACGATATTATTTTCCTTGAAATTTTAGAATACTTGGTTATGTCCCTACACACCTACTATAGCAGCCCATAATGTCTTCATGCCAATTTGGAAATCATGGCACTGACACCCAAATTAAAAGCTCAAGTCCCAGACTCCTGGTGCTTGCTACGGAATCTTCTAATCATGTCTTATTGAGCAAGGTCTCCTAATTATTTGGAGATTCAATCCACATTTTAAAAGCAGAAATGATAATTTTCACCTTCAAAGAGGGAACACAATTACTACTCTGTAAGCAGTAATGAAAGATATAGAATGTCCTCTTAAAAGTGTATTGTTCTAGTGTAGTGAATTCCAAACTTTTCTTTTTTGACACATAAAATTCCTTCTTCAAGTGAAACATTACGAGAAGGCAACACACATGAGATCACATGAGATTAAACACAGTGATATTCCAGTTGAAAAAGGCAGGCTGCCGTCTGGAGAGGTGGCTCAGTCGTAGAGCACTTGCATAGCACATGCAAGGTCCCAGGTTTGATCCCCAGCATGCATACACAAATAAATAAGCAAAAAACAAAAAGCCAGATAAAAATTTTTCTCCTTCTCTCTCTTTCTCCTTTACAAAAAAAATAAATAAATAAAGACAGGTTGGTCATTTTCCTTGGACTCTTCTTTGTTCTCATTTTTCTCTGCTTGGTTTTCCAAGGGACATAGACTCCCACTGTGTTTCTCAGGACATCTTGCAAATTTGCTTCCCACAGGGTTCCTCTTGCAGGGAAAATCCAGGGTGTGTTATCCTCTTTGTCTCCCAGATGCAATATTCACTAATCCAGTTTTCTGTCCCCATGAAAGTTCCTCCTTCCATTTCCATCATGTGACTTCAGCTTCTGATTTTTTTTCCCTCTAACTCTATGCGTCATGGTGACTTCCTGCAGTAACTTATCTTGGTATTGCTTTAATTTTCCCAGGTTGCTCTTTGAAGTTTTCTAAACTTTTGATAATTTTCCATATTAAATTTCCTATACTATATTTCTGCTGTTGGTTCCATTTTCCCGACTGGACCTTGACTGAATGGCCTTCAGCCCTGCCACTGAGGCCCAAGTTTCCTGGCAAGACTTCCTTGGGCACACTTGGAAAACCAGTAAACTACATTCTGCACTCTGTCACTAAATAGTGGTATGATCTTGGGTGAGTCACAGAACACCTCTGAGCCCCATTTTCCTTCCTCCATTTGAGTCAGATTCACCTTAAATTTTTAAAGATAAATGAAAAATATTTTGGACAATTTAAAGTTTTACACTGGTCCTTTATCTCTATCCCAAGCTTTTGTGTATTGGAATGAAGCAGATAATAGATAAAGGAATAGAAACGTGTACAGGTGTCCCAGAGTTGTGAAAAATGTGCCTTGTTTATCCCCCAAAACCTAGGCCTCGCTTAAAAGACAGGAAATGCCATACTCTCTTTTAAACAATAAGACTAAATGTGGATTAATGACCTTCTATTCGTTATAGTAAAGTTCTAACAGATCTTGGTTATAGCTGCTAATTCATGTTGTTTCTGAACAGATCTCAATGTTTATGCTAAGCGACCCAAGCTGGTCTCATACTCATTTCTTCTTGTGTTGTGGTTTCAGCACTTCCACAGTGGTTTTAGGCAGTCCTAATCCAAATTTTAGGTTCATGTACTCAGAGATAATTACCTTCGGTTGCAAGGAGGATGCATACATACAACAGAAGATGGAATTAGACAATTATGGTCTGAGAATTGCCGCTCCAAATAGAAAAGTTGAAATGTATATGTTTGTAAATTATTGTGGCTTAGTGTGTACATTTTAGGTTTTGTTTTTCCTCACTTAAGAAAAGAAATTGGGTTTCCCTTTCTGAGTTGCTGTAAAATCAACTGTGTCTGGTGGAAAGAAGACATTTGAGTCATTGTCACCACCACATATAGTCTGACTCAAGATAGCCAGTATTGATTAGCAAGTGATCACAATATGGACACCACTGTGATTGCTTCTTTATTACCTTGGCCTATTGACTACACATTTGGAGGGGAAGAGGAGCGAATCATTTTCATCACACATTCCCGGTGATGACACGATGTGTGGCAAATGGGAGGTTTTCAAAGGTATGAGATGAACTAATGAACAAGTTTGAGGCTGGGTCCAGCCCAAACGTTGCCTTCAGCACAGTCTAACAACGGTGCCCTCTGAGAACTTCGGTTGTTTAACATAGAAAGTTTAAGCATCCTTTCCACTCAGCTATGTTTATGTTGAATGGGAGCGAAACTTTCAAGCTATGAGAAAAGAGGGGGAAAGGTGGTGCGTGACAACACCTTCAAACCAAACTTTTAAATTGGGCCACTCACAAGCCAAGAAAATATTTAATAATGCAAATTAAACCAAAATGTGGAAGATGAAGACAATATCAAAAAAATTAGACTCAAGTGAAGGGAGATAGTGGAAGACTCAGTATGTGATGTCTGGGACCGGGGATCTTGTCCCCAGCACCCTTTCCCTGGGTATACTTGTTTTTCTTTGCTTAACGTACATCCAGGGCTGAATGGTGAGAATGCAGAGCTGACTGGTATTAGAGAATGTTGCCCTTCCTTGTTCCATTTCTGCTTTTCCCAAAGCACTGTAAGACCATAGTGCCATTTCAAGACTCTTCTTACTCACATGTTGAACTGGGGCAGGTTTCTTCTCCTAATTCCGTAGCGTCACACCTGAAGTGAATTCTTGTTCTAGCACTTTGAGCTCCCAGTCTCAAAACTTTGCCTCTCAAAATTAGTTTCCTCCAGTCATCTATTTAGTCATTGTCATTGGCTAATGTGTACAGCACTTTCTGAAAAATATGAAGGACTTAGATTATAAAGGAAAGAAGAGCCACTTTTTCCTTTTGAACACAGCTATTGTGTGACTTGGTGGCTAATGCACAGACACCTGCTGCTTTCTGAGTCTCCATACACTCACATTTTATTAACAGTAGAGAAAAAATCTTTCTAATTCTATCATTCTTTGACTAAAAGAATAACAAATCAACAAATACAAATTGATATAGTATAAATGGAGAGTCTCCAAATTGATTTAAAGTAAGCAAGAGTCTTAAGTTAGTAGGTTACACAAAATTGGACTCCTAAGCAAAAGGTGAATTATAAATGACACAGATAAATAAGAAAAGAGAAACAGGACGTCCTCTGAAGTTTCTCCTCCACACCTCCACCAGCAGCTCTATCACATCAGAACACTATCCCTTACTCTTCCCCAAACCTTTATTTTTAAGACAAAAAGGATTATAGATACAAAGGTAGTTCCTATGACATTCACCTCATTCTCCTTCACCATTCCCTGCAGACAACCTTTATAATTCAGTGTTAATCATTCCCATATATTTTTTACTTTCCTATGTATTTATTCTCTTTTTTTAATTTTAGTAAGTAAAGAAAACCTGTTACTAATCTATGTAACCCAAATTTTAGTTATATAATTTATAGTCCTTATTTGTGCTTTAAGTCATTTTTAAATGTCTTCCTTAAAATAGGACTCCCAAGGTGCAAGTGGTAAAATCAAGAATAAATGCATGGGATGCAATTAAACTAAAAAACTTTTGCACAGCTAAGGAATTAGTCAAGAAACTCAAGAGAGAACCTACAGAATGGGAGAGAATGTTTGCCTGCTACAACTTGGACAGAGGGCTAATATCCAGCATATACAAAGAACTCAAAAAATTAAATAACAAAACCACTAATAACCCAATTAATAAATGGGCTATGGAACTAAAAAGAAGTTTCTCAGTGGAGGAAATCCAAAAAGCCCATAATCACATGAGAAAATGCTCTACATCACTAGCAGTAAGAGAAATGCAAATCAAAACTTCACTGAGATTTCACCTCACTCTGGTCAGAGTGGCAAAAATGAAGAATACAAACAATGACAGGTGCTGGAGGGGCTGTGGGAAAAGAGGAAGACTGTCACATTGCTGGTGGGACTGCACACTGGTACAGCCACTCTGGAAAGCAGTGTGGAGACTCCTCAAAAAATTAGGGCTGGAACCGCCTTTTGATCCAGCTATCCCACTCCTGGGTATTTTCCCAAAAGAGCTAGATTCGGCTTACTATAGAGGTATAGCTTCATCAATGTTTACAGCAGTCCAATTTATTATACGGAAATTATGGAACCAACCCATATGCCTCTCACTTGATGAATGGACCCAAAAACTGTGGTACATATATACAATGGAATATGACTCAGCTATTGGAGAAAATGATATTATGGCATTTGCAGCCAAATGGATGGAAATGGAAAAAAATTTTGCTATGTGAAGTATCCCAAACTCAGAGACTCAAGGGCCGAATGTTTTCTCTCATTTGTGGAAGCTAGAATATAAGCAGAAACAGTTCATTAGATGGCTCACCTAACAATTACCTCAACATGTATGAATTTTTACATGATCATGGGGAACTGTGCTTAGATTCCTGGGGGATGTAGGGAGGCGGGGTACAGAGAGGGGAAGGGAATAGGACATCAAAGTGACTAGAGGGAGGTAGTATGGGTGAATCTAATCTGAAAGGAACCTCTGACTTCCATGAGAAGCCCAACATGGATCCATGGGGAACCCAAAGGGGGGGAAATCATGGTCTGGCACCAGTATTGGCTTGTTCTGTCACTACACTGTTGTTCTTGATTGTTTGATGATGAACCCCTTCTAATTGAAGACCATGTTTATCGAATAAAAAAAAGTCATGAAATATATATCTATATCTCTAGATATATCCACACATACACATATATAAATACAAATATATATACATATATAATATATAAAACCTTATATGTACATAGTTTTATATATAGTATATCATCATAAATTTCTACAAATTGCTTTTTGTGCTTTATATTTTTAAAATTTATAATTGTTAATAAGTATTTATGTTATTCCTCTTAACTTCTGTAGAATATTCCACAGTATAACTATATGTCATCTGCAAGGGAACATTTAAGTTAATTCCAATCATTAATCACCCATCACAAGAATTTTTAAATAAATATTCATGGACATATTTACTCATGCATACATGCAGGAGTTCCTCAACAGTAAATTCTCAGAAGTGAAATTTGTGGGTATTGAAAGTATGCACATACTCAGCATCACTACATATTGTGAAAATCTCTCCAAAAGTTTTATTGACACCTCCATTAATAGCATATGAAGATTCCCACTTCTCCATAGCCTCGTAACATCTCACAAATATGAGAATTTTCCGTTCTTGACCATCTAATGGTTATAGGATAGTGTTTCTCTTCTGTTTTTTTTGTACTCCCTGATTATTGGTAAAGTAGCACATCTTAAGTTTATTATTTGTTCCTCTCCTATGAATTCAATATGAATCCTTCACATGTTGTTTCAATTGCTTCATTTTTCATTTTTTATGTTGACTTGTAGGATTCTTTATATTTCCTATGTAATAATATCTTGCTAGCTATATGCATTTCAAATAACTATTGTTTATCTTTTAAGTTTGTTTATGAGTTTTCTGTTTATTTAAAACTTTTTCACTTTGATGTAGTCATATTTGCCAATGTTTACTTCATGGATGAGGAATTTCTTTCCTCTCTAAGAGATCTTCCCTGTATTTGCTTCTAAAAATTACCTGTGTTTGTCTTTTTATAGTGTGACAAGGAATCTAATTTCTTTTTTCTATATGAAAAATTTTTATAAAACTATTCATTGTCACCACTTTACAATTCTTTTTGTTAAGAGAGAGGGACAGTGAGAGAGAGAGAGAGAAAGAATAAATTTTATTAAGTTTTTCATGTGGCTTTCGTTGTGTCCAAGATGATGGAGTTAGAACCCAGGTCCTCGCACATGCCAGGCAAGCACTATAACCAATGAGCCACTGCTCCAGCCCCACCACTTTGTAATTCTGATCTATCATTCTTTCCAGAGAATTGCAACATACTCTAAAGGAAATATTCTCTTTGTAATTACTTTTTGGATGGAAGTAACCAGAAAAAACAGTGTGTGTAGAGGTGTGGAATTCCAGAGGCACTGAACTCCTGGAAATCCTGCTTTTAAAATATTCACTATGAGTCGGGTGCGGTGGCACATGCCTGTAATCCCAGCAACTCCAGAGGCTGAGGCAGGAGGACCACAAGTTCAAAGCCAGTTTCAGCAACTTAGGCCCTAAGCAACTAAGCAAGAACTATTTCACAATTAAAAAAAAAAATAGTGCTTGAAATGTGGAGATATAGCTCAGTGGTTAAACACTCCTGGGTTCAATCACCAGTACAAAAACTTAAAAATAAATAAATTTACTATGAAATAGTCCTGAACACGAGGACAAAGGATGAGAAAAAGAATACGAAAGATGCTGAGCCGTTTAGGTGTTCCCAGGTTACAGAGAGCACCCTGGCCACTCCTTGAAACCTAGACCACTTTATTATAACCAATCTCCACCTTTTGCAGTGGGTGGACTTCAGGCTTGTAGGGAGCCTCTGAAGTGTGTGCAAGTCTTCATTGTCAGCCTGAATTTTGACCCACAACCCACGAGTCCACAACAGTTCCCAGATTAGCACTGCGGAAGCAAATTAGGGAGGGGCATTTTGAAGCTGTTTTTATGGTGCCTCCACTTACAGGGTGACATGTCCATCTGTTGTCCATCACTATAGTGTCTCACTGTGCAAGGGCAAAGTGTAATGGATGGACTGGTTTCTTCTGAACACAGTGGATCGTCCATCAGGGAGACCCAAAGGATCTAGCACAAACTACTCATGAAGACATCCCTAGCAAGCATCTCCAAGGATGTCAATGGTCTCAGTTCAGAGGAGTAATACTGACTTATCCTGTATAATAGAGGGGCTGCTTATGCAAACAGAAGGAGTCTGCAAAATTTCTGCATAAAAAAGTGCAAAGTGTAGGTAGTAAGAAAGCACATATGAAAGCAGTAATTCCTTTTTTTTTCACTTTAACACTCCTATAATTTTAAAAAGAATTTAATAGATTTTTATTTTCAAGACCTGGAAAAACAAAAGTCCTCTTAAGCTGAGAGCAAATGCTTCAAGTGTTTGCCTGAAGCCATTCTTTTTATTGGGGGAGTTACAGCCCCTTGAGAAGAAGGGATTTATAATGGAAAAAATGAGACAGCATCAACCATAAGAGAGCTCTGAAAATAAATAATAAAAACCCTGTTAATGCCTGACATTTATGCTTCTAAAGAAAACCCCTGCCTTTTATCTAAAATAAGACAGTTGTTTAGGAAGTCGATAAAGACCAGGCTGACCTCCACTCATTCCTTTTTGAATATTCATCAGACCAAAGACCGAGCATTTTATGAGAAAGGCAAGAATATATTTAAAATGGTTCTTTTACTTTACCTTTATTTCCCTTCAGGACAAAACGGTCCCTTGATGTGCGTTAGATTTTGCTTAATTTCAACGCCCTTATAAACGCAATTGAAGCCCTTTCCATAAAGGCTGCCGTTGAGGGGAGGACCATGCTGTTGGAGCTGAGCTCAAGCAGCACAACTGGAAGACCCAGGTCTTCCCACCATCAGGGGAACTCTTCCGCGAAGTCCTGGGTGATTTCTCCAAGTGGCCGTACTTCCTAAAAACAGTAAATGAAAATAAATACTCAAAACTTGATATTGTCATAAAGCTGGGTTCCAAGGACCCAGACGCATACGTGGTGCTCTCACCTTTCTCCAATAATTCCTAGGCAAAGGGTGAGCGGTGAACGTGATTGCGGACGTTACTGAACACTCGTGTCCGCAAAGGCACCAGGTTTAGCTCTTTACAGGCATTCTGTCCTGCACCCCACACCCCAGCCCCGCAGCGCAGGGACTGAGGAACCAGGGTGGAGATTATGCCGCCCCGCCTGGGTGGAGGGAATGCAGCTCTCGCCCACATGCAGGTGCTCAGAGTGGAATGCGCACTGCTGGAAATGGACCCTTGCCAGTTTTAATTTAAACATGGCAATACCAACGACAGGTGATTTTAAAGTCTTCACTTTCTTTTTGTAAAATGTGCCGAGTAATATAAATCAGTCGCGCGTTGCCTGCTTGGCAGGGACACACTCGGGAATGTGCTGCTAGGTGGTGTCATCACCGCGAACTGGAAGCGCTGGCTTCCCGGCTGGCTCAGCCTACCACGCACCTGGGTTGGGCGCTGTAGTCTGTTGCTGCTACCTGCAAACCCCTACAGCAAGGCGCTCTGCTGAATGCTGTGGACGACCGTAACACAGTGGCAACTGTTTATATTTCTCAACATGGAAATGGCATAGGAAAACTGCAAGTCGGAAGGTTAAAAATGGTGTGCCTGTGTGGGGCATGCCCATGCTTGGAGCCTGCAGGCCTGCAAGTTCCTCTGGGGCAGCAGGTAAGTGTGAAGGCCTAGGGCATTGCTGTGTGTACCATACACTTTGCATTCACTGTACCCTAAATGTATTTTTTGTCTTCGGTAATAAATGAACCTGGAGCTGGAGCAGTGGCTCAGCAGTTACCGCCCTTGCTTGGCATGTGCGAGGACGTGAGTTCAAACCCCAGCACCACCTATACAACAAACTTTAGGAACAAAGAAAGGCACATGAAAAACTAAATTTAAAAAATTGATAATCGATTCTCTCTCTTTCTCTGTCCCTCTCTTTTTAAAACAAATAAATAAATTAGATGAAACTTAGCTTACTGTGACTTTTTTACTTTATAAAATTTTGATTTTTAACTTGACTCTTGTGACAACACAGCTTAAAATACATCCTATAGTTGTACAATTTTGTTTTACTTTACAATCCTTATTCTATAAACTTCTTTTATTTTTTAATTCTTTTATTTCTTAAATATTTTTCTAAAGAACTAAGACACAAACGCACAGGGTCAGAATTGCTGATATCACTGTATCCCACTTCCATATATGTCCCACAAGAAGGTCTTTGGGAGCAATAACACACATGCAGCTGCCATCTCCTATGATAACAATGGAATACCTCCTGAATGACCTACCAGTGGCTGCATTAAATTAGCTTTTTAAAAAGTAAATTCAAGTACACTCTGAAGTAATGATGAAAGGTATACTATAAGTAAATGCATACCTTAGTAGCAGTCACACTTACCATTATAAAGTATTATTTTTTATACATAATTGTATTGCTATACTTTAATACAACTGGCAGTGTACTGGGTTTGGTTACACCAGAATCACCACAAACACTTGAGCAATGCTGTACACTATTATACTCAGCATACGCAATATCACTAAGTGACAGGAACTTTTCAACTCCATTATAATCTATGGGACCATCATGGTGTATAGGGACCATTGTTGAACAAAGCATTGTTTTGTGGTATGAATGTATATTGAAACCTCGCACAGGGCTCATGCTTGGGCATTCTCTCTAAGGAAAGTTTCACAGGATATATTTAATAAGTAGCATCTCTTAGAAATGTCCAAGATGAGCTGAAATTACTGAGTCTTGCTCAAATAAATCTACAGTAATATTAAGATGGTGGTAATCTGTCTTTTGATAATAAGGTGGTGGCAGCTGTCTTATCACTCGCAAAATGTTTTCCTATTATCTCTCATGCTCTCTTTTATAACTTAAGTGTTTCTCTACCTTATAAACATTTTGCATAATCTTAAAATCTAAAAATAGAACTTGGTGCAGAATCACGTTATAAATCCTCCTTAGAAACTGCTTTGGACGCGTACCTGTCCTTTTTGCATCTAGCTACCTTTTGTACTCATCTTATTCCTCTGTTAGATTTTGGCTCCCTGCTGGTATACACAGTGTTTTATTCATTGCTGAGCTTTAGACATTTGCTGGGTGTCAGAAAAGGTGCTCAACCAAACATTTAAAAGGTAATTGAAGTTATGGAACTTGCAGGAAAATGGATAGAACTAGAGAATATTACGTTAAGTTAAATATGCCAAACTCAGGTTAAGGAGCCTATGTTTTCTCTCATATGCAGAAGCTGGAGAAGGAAAATGAAAACAAAGGTTGAGATGAATCTCCTAAAAATCAAAAGGAGATCAGTAGAGGAAAAGGACCAAGGGGTAGAAAGCAAAGAGGGAGGCAGGGAAATGCTGGGGAGTGATATTGGCCAAATTATATTGTTATATTGTGTGTGTTTATAAATATATAGCAACATATCTCATCCATAGATACAGCTATACTACACCAATAAAAATGTGAAAATAAAATAATTATATATATGCATACATATGTGTGAGTGTATATGCATATATATAAGATGGAATATTACTCAGCCATAAAAAGAATGAACTCCTGTTATTTGCAGCAACATGGGTAGAACGGGTGTATATTTTGTTACGTGTAAAAGCCAGACACAGAAATACAAATGCCACATGTTCTCACTCATTGGTGGACATTAGTAAGCTCGTCTTGAAGAAAAAATAAAATGGAATAGTGGTCACTAGAGACTGGGAAGAGCAGGGAGCAGTGAGGATAGGAACAAGTTCAAGTAGGGGCACTCAAACACAGACAAGAGGAGTTAGTTCTGGTTTTCTGTAGCACAGAAAGGTAACTAATGGGTAAAGCAGTCTATGACACATTTCAAAACGATGAGAGGAGTACAAGGTCCCCAGCACATAGAAGTGATTACTGTCTGAAGAGATGGAGATTCTTATCAAAATGATCTGATTATTACACATTGAATACATGAGTCAAATTATTATACCGTGCCTCATAAACATTATCTTGCTTAAAAAAGTGGCCTACATCAAACTAAACTGCTTCTGCACAACGAAAGAAGCGATCCACAAAGTGAAAAGCAACCTACCAAATAAGGAGGAAACCTTTATGAACTGTGTATTTAAAAGAGTTTAATATCTAAAATTACAAAAGGAGTTCAAATAAATAATTCAATAGCAAAAGAAAAAACCTACATAATCTAATTTAAAAATGATCCAAATAGACAGTTTTTCAAAGAAGATATACAAGCAGCTAACTGTGTACCAACACAAAGAGACGTTCATCATTACCAATCCTCAGTAAATTAAAAGAAAAACTAGAATGAGATTGTCACGTCACACCTATCAGAATGACTAACGTTACAAGAGACAAAAGACAAGGACTGGAGAGGATGTGAGGAAAAGGGAGCACTTGGCACAGACACTATGGAAAATGGCACGGAGGTCCCTCGTTCTGTTCATCAAAACTAAAACAACGATGAGTCCCAGCAGTTCCACTTCTGCGTATATGCATGAAGGAAGCAATATTGATATTTTAAAGAGAATTGTGCATGTCCGCGTTCATGGCAGCACTATTCACAAGAGCCAAGACATGGAAGCATTATGCCCTGGGCAACAATCACCTTGAACCCTTAACACCCTCCCAGGCCATTTGAGCTCTTCACATAAGTCTCTACATATGTAAAAAGCAAGGTGAAGAAATGCAAAGCCGGGGCTGGAACAGTGGCTCGGCGGTTACAGCGCTTTGCCTGGCATGCACAAGTACACGGGTTCAAACCCCAGCACCCACGTACACAACTAAGTGTCGGAGCAACGAAAGCCATGTGAAAAATTCAATAAAAATTGATTCTCTCTCTCTCTCCCACTGTCTTTCTCTCTTTAAAAAAAAAAAAAAAAAAAAAGAAATGCAAAGCCATTTAGGTATTGTGGACCACAAGAAAAAAAAAGAATTTTGCAGTCACATTTAACAAGTTAAATTCATTCATTTCTTTAAAACTCAAGAATTTCTTTATGAATTGCATTTAATGAAATAATAATGTATTCTGCTTTATACACTCGATATTGTATATACTCCAAACATACTGAATGTTGACTTCAGAGACCTCTGTAGGCAGTAAAAGTTTTCATCAAAACTAGATATATAACTAAGCAGGTGTGTTTTAAAATTTTGTGTGAAATTCCCTTAAGCTTCTACAGAAGATTCCAGTAGAAACCTAAGTTTCTGTTTTGTTCTGTTTTTATTTTTGATCTTTTGTTGTCTGCCTTGGAAAGGGGGACAGCTGAACAAGTGTCTTCTAAAGGTTTTAGTGTCTATAAAATTTTTTCATGAAAAACATTTGGAAATCATATATTTGGCAAACTTTTGGACCATTCAGATTTCATGCTGTTCAAACACACAAGTCAATCTTACTGAAAGTAGTCCCAGAAGAGCATTTTTATCCACTGAAGTTGAAAAGGGAACATTTAATACCATAGATTCACTTCTTGTAACCTTCTGGGACCAAGTTTAACTCATCAGTTCATCCTACCCAACTTTTCCTACTGTTATAACTCTCTTATTCTTTAAACACACTTATATCACAAAGTAACGGTAGAATCTGAACTCTGTGCCAGATGAAACAGAACTAATTACTTTCATATACTTCCAATTCATAAAAGCTCCCACATGTATCTCCTATTTTGTATTAACTAATTTTGCCAGGACATGGCAAGGAGGTCAGAGTTCCAAGGTCAGTAGGTGAGTTAGGGTGCACCAGAGGAGGAAGGGACATCTCAAGGATGAGAGCTACTGCTCCTCTTTACCCATCAAAATAATACTCTTTGTTAGAATCAGCATATTATAGTGATGTGGCTTCATCAATATTTATAGGAGCTCAATTTACTATAGCTAGATTATGGAACCAACCCAGATGCCCCTCACTCGATGAGTGGATACAAAAACTTTGATACACATATACAATGGAATACTACTCGGCCATTAGAGAAGACAATATTACGGCTTCTGAAATCAATGGATGGAGAAGGAAAGAATTATGCTTAGTGAAGTATCCCAATCTCAGAGACTCAAGGGCCAAATGGGATCTCTCATCTGTGGAAGCTAGAATATATGGGGAAGCAGTAGGTTAGACAGCTAAGCTAATAACTTCAAATTGTATGATTCTCAACACAACAGGGAGATGACTCCCTAGGATACTTGGAGGCATGGGGGGGAGGATGGGGGGGAGGGTGTAGGAAGAGCACCTAGAAGACTGGAGGGTGGGAATATAGAGGAATCATCTCAGAAGGAGATCTCTGTCCTCCACGAGATATCCATTTAACTCAAGGGTTCTTCTGGGGGAAACAGCAACATGGGGAACCTAAGCTGGGCATCCATGATATGGCATTAGCCCTGGATAACTAAGTATATATACATTGGTTCTTGAATGTTTGATAATGTTTTCCCCTCAATTGTATCTCTATATCCATCTAAAAAATTAATACTCTTTGGCACAGGCCTGGGAAAATATTGCACATGCATTTGTGGATATGTTATCCATATATATGAAGATTGTATATGAAGAACATACATCTATAAATTAAAAATTATTCTTTGCTTCTAGAGCTCACACCATTCATATAGCAGCGGTGAAGGAGAAATATTATTCCACTGCTCCAAATGAAGCCAGTTTAGGCTTGATAATGATATTAATTCAAAATAATTTTAAATGTCAAAATAATGAACCTTCTATTTCCTTCATCCAGTCAGCTTCCAACCCTGTTTGCAGAACTGGATAGTTCTACTGGCTGATTTCTTTAGATGCTAAATCTAAATTTGGCTTTTCTGATTTCCCCCTAAGATTTTAGTTTATGCTCGTTGTATTCTTGGTCTTCCACGGGTGATCCCACAGTTATTTTGCATCTCACTCATTTGGACTCTGCTCAGTCTCTAAAGAAACCTAGAGCCAAATTCTACCACAGATAGGTTCTTCTCACACTGAAGTCAAAAGAGTTCTGTGCAGGCAACCGAAGAAAGCGCAGGGACAAGAGTGCTTTCATCTCTCTTCAGAAGAGAATAGCTCCAGGCCTCTGAAATTCCTGGATTGTTTTCCACTCAAAGGCCAAGCTACTGCTCCTTTAGCTAATGTCAAATTCAGGAACACCATAGCTGCCAAAAAACAACCCCGAGATTCAGAAACTAGCCAGAATTCTCAACAGTATCCACTAACTTACGGATCCACATGTTACTTATTCCCAACTTAAAATACAAAAATGTTACGCAATGGGAAACCACAGCATGTTTAACCTGAAGCTTTGAAATGTGCACCGATGATAGCAATACACGGAATCAACACAGGAAATATAAGTTTAGAGCTATGGCAAGCTAGAGAGTTTCTGGAACCACAAATCTTCCTTTGATGTTCATAGCTATTTGGATCAGCAGAGTAGCTGCCGTAGAGGAGAAAAAGCAATCAGACAACTTAGAAGAGTGCTTGTCAGGAGGGTTTTCTTTCCTCTGAGGAATTCTTTTCAATTTATTAAATTATTTATCCCCTTATCAGCGAAGTGTTTTTGAATGTAAGGACTTACTTACCAAAGTGACATGTAATCTACTGGGACTTAAATCAAAATACAAACTTAGCTTCTGTGTTTAAAACCACATGTCTTTAAATATCTTGATTATTACGTTTTATCCCAAAAAGAAGAGGTCTCAACTTTCACTAGAGAATCACTGGACTCTTTTGGGTTATATTTCCTCCTACCTTGAAATTTAATTGATCTGTTAAAAGTATAATTTGCCACTTAAGAATCATAACATGCTCAAAAGCAGTAAATAAATTTTATATAAAAATCACAACACCACATATCCAATAACAGAGTAGAAGAGAATAAAAATCACAGCAAAATATTTTTAAGGAATGCAACTGTAATATTGTGGTTCTCTTAGTTTTTGTTAAGAAACATTTATTCTAAAGCCTTAACCCAATTATCTACCTCTTGTAAGCCATGTATCATGGCTGTCCACACAGCAACTTTCTTTGGAATTAAACTTTGGAATTACTTGTTTACACAAGAAAACTCATCTCAGATGTAGCATCTGTTTCTCACTAAGGCTTAGCTTTCACCTAATTCTCCAAATGGGTTGACTGAAGTTCAAGAATGTGAGGTGACTTGCTCAAGAGCACACAGTGAATCCAGGGTAAGCAGCCGTTCTCCCTCGAGGAGCAGATAGATATCTTGGTATAAAAATCCTCTGGTGCTGAGAACGCTAATATACTTAGATCCACTTGGAAATCATAGTCCATTGAGTGGTATCTTAATAAATTTAAGTGTATTGCCAGGAAGAGAAAAGTGTCATGAAATTGAATATGTTCATCAGGTCTTCATGATGTTGTATATTCTGATTCCAGATGCAGCCTTACCTAAAATGTTTGAGTATTAGATATACAGATAATATTATACACTTTGTATAATGCAGGAAGAATATAGTAAACAAAAAGAATATTTATGGAGTACAGTAAATGGTAAAAAAAAATAAAACCTTGAAAAATCATTTATATCAAACCCATTTCATATAAAGTGTACTTTGCTATTTTTTATACTATGAAAGACAATTTATAAGTAATAATTTTTGCTTGGTTGTTTTATTTTTTTTTACTAGACATAGTGTTTCACTCATTGTAAAGAAACACAGATAATACTTGAGTTCACAATAAATTCCAACAATTATATTTCAAAGAAATTAACTCTTCCAAAATATAAGTATGAATCTATAAGTGGAATATCCCTTCTTTTATTACTTTTTTTAAAGAGAGAGAGGGACAGGGACAGAGAGAGAGTCAATTTTATTTATTCTTTCATCTGGCCTTCATTTCTTCAACACTTAGTTGTGTATGTAGTGCTGGGGTTCAAACTCAGGTCCTTGCACATACCAGGCATATGCTTTAACCACTAAGCCACCACTCCAGCCCATATCTGTTGTTACCCATGTGGTATACCTGAAATCAAGGAAAGTAACAAATCCTATATTACTATGTATTTTCTTATGCACACATATGATGATAAAGTTCAATTTGTAAATTAGGCAGAATAAGAAATTAACAATAGCTAATAATAAAGTAGTCCTTTATTATTATATGTCATATGTCACATATACAGCATAGATACATTGGACAAAGGGATGGTTAATGTTCCAGGTGAGTTAGGACAGGAGAATGCAAGATTTCATCATGCTACTGAGAGCTCTGTGCAATATAAAATTTACTAAATGTCTTTTGGGAATTTTCCATTTAATACTTTTGTACCACTGATGACTGTGAATAATAGAAACTACAGAAAGCAAAACTGTAGATAACAGTGAAGAATTGTACTGGTCAAATAAAATGAGTAATTCTACAGTTAAACACTGTGAATTTACATAATTTCCCAGCAGGAAGCATGTATATTGCAATACTGTTTAATTTCAATCATGACCTGTATTCTTTGGTTAATTATATGTGTACAGAATTGCTTGAAACATTTTCTAACGTGCCTTGAATAAAATTATTTAGGCTTTTGTCCAGTACTTTCTGGAGAGTAATGGAGTATCTGAAAGATTTGTTTCAAATCATACTCTCAGACTAATGTTATTTCTCCACAAAGTCAAAGTTTAAATGTTTCTACCTGAGTATAACAATGATTGACTCAGTGATTCTTAATTTTGGCATTGTAACTAAAATATTTTAATCTATTCCAACAGGTATCGTATAATTCCCTCAGAAATTCCCACCAAAAAGTTGATTAAATTACCTTCTAATTCATTGTAAATATAACTAAATGAGTTCTATGAGATTTTAAATAGAGAAATACAATACAGGTTAAAGAGTATGCAAAAACTTTGTACTCTTTTTGCAACTTTTACGTAAAACTAAAAATTTTCCAAAATAAAAATGTTAATAAAATAAAACAAGGTCTACAGCATTTTAGAAGGAAAAAAGTAGTGATAAAAGATAAAAATAAATAGAATTCTAAAATTAGAAACCTAAAATTATAAAAACATAATATTATATAGTTATATATAATAAATATATAATTATATAAATTATAGATAATCCATTGAAGCAATTTTATAGATTATTACCAAAATTTAAGAATTAAATATTTCTCTTTCTCTTAAATTTCTCTGAAATACCTGTAGTGATAAAAGACATCAAAAGTATGTCCAAGTCTTTCTGCGACACTGGTTTGTAACAGGTGCTCTTCAATTACATTACAATAATTAACCCTTTAAACCAACACCCTTTGGTAAATCATTCATCCATATGCATGGAGCACTCACTGTATCCCATATGTTCTACTGAGTACAGGAAATGCAAAGCAGTAAGGTGTCATCACTCGGAGAGCTCTCTATAATGGGAAGAAGCTATAATGAAGACCACTGATGTGGTTTAGTGTGAAGCATCCCCCAAAAGCTCATTCGTGAGACATGATTACATTATAAGCTTTATGACCTAATCTGTGTCTTATTCCACTGATGGATTAAGCAGGTGGTAACTGTTGGCAGGGAGAAATAAGTCATGGGGGTCATGCCTTTGTCCCTGGTTAGCAGAGCGCCCTCCACCATCCCCTTTCCTGGCTGCCATGTCCAGAGCTGCTTTCCTCTGCCCTTCCGCCATGATGTTCTGCTTCACCTCCGGTGCAGAGCTATAGCATCGGCTGGTCATGAACTGAACTTCTGAAATTGTGAGCCAAAATAAACTTTCCTCCTTTAAGTTTTTCTTGCCAGGTCTTTTGGTCACAGTGATGAAAAAAAGCTGACTAAAACACCCAGTGATGCTCTGCTCCAGATAAGCATTTGAAGCTTCATAAAATAAGTTATGTTTTAACCTGGTGATCACAACTCTTCATTTATTTTGGTGGTTCACAAAATGGTTTCACATAGTTTTTCATATCCAAGTCACACAACATACTTATAAAGCTAAATGGGGAGACTATTAATTCCCATGATATTGATGAGAATTGTGTCCAGTTACACTAAGGCCTAGCAAATTAAATCATGTCTTCAAAACTCCTGTTTTTTTTGTTTTTTGTCTTTTCTTTATTTCTACTTTCCTAGGTGGAAGTCTTGTCAAACTCATCCTACAAGTATTCCATTACTTCATGATATTAAAGAGAATGTCCAATATACTTATTTTTCTTTTCTTTTCCAACTTATTTCTCAACAAAAGGTAAAATAATCATAATTACTCCCATTTTAAATCAAACCTTTGCCAGGAATAGGAAGTTCAGTTTTGAAAGTAAGTGTCCTATAAATACATCAGGAACATTTTGGAGAATAATTGAATTTTCAAGGCAGTTATTGCTCTTTACCACACTGAAGAAGCTTGCTCATAAAATATGTTCTGTATCATAGTGTTTCACTTATATCATTTTCCATTCTTATGTGGTATGTGTTATACTAAGCCCTGAAGATGCAAACATAAATGCAACATGGCCCTTTCCCTAAAGGAGCTGGTGGCCTAATGCTGGTAAGAAGGCAGATATAATACTGTCGCAGAAGAACTGCTATTATACTTATATGCCAAGGACCTCTTGAAAAATTTAACAAGGAATTCCTAAAACAGAGGGGAACATTTTAGACTGAGTTAGAAGGTGAGAAACTGATACAAAGGTTAGTAATTGAGGGTGTAGCTGCTCAAGAAATTGATAGTAATTTAGAAAGACTAGGTACCAAGAGAGCTGAAGGACTAGAAAGAGACTAGATTACAGAGAAGTGGCATTGCATGTCAGGCCAAGTATCACAGGCTTTCTGCTGAAAATGTGGAGCCACGAAAGAAACTTTAAAGAAAGATGTAATCAGATTTGCATTTTATGATGATCACTGTGGCTGCCATGGAGAACATAGGAGCAGAGGAAAACTATAGTCAGAAATAAGTGAGAGACTATGATCATAGTCATGAATAAACTGGTGAGAAGAAGAATAAATTTGACTAGATGGTGACAACTGATCATGAGAAAAGTCAAAGGATTCAGGTGCTATCATGAGAATAAAATTGAGTGAGCAACTGAATGTGTGTAGAGTAGTAACTAAAAGAAGCTATTCATCAAAAGTGGAAAAGGGAGATGGCAAAGAGGTCGGACAGGCAGGATTACTGGGGAAAGTGAGAGTGTGTGGAGGTAAACAGTGTTGAGAAGATGAGTATTTATTCAGGGACATATTGAGTTAGAGCTCTCATTGCCTCCATAGAAGGTCTACAATACAAGAAAAATATCTGAGAATAACATTTAGAAATTATTTGAAATAATTATATTTGAGTTTCTGAAAACTGGTTATACTTTGAAGTAACCTAGCAGTCATGGTACCTAGCATATAAAAAGGAACTTAATAATTATCACTTATCAAAAATGCTCCAAGTAAATCTTAAACTAATTAATTTGTTGGTAATGGTTAATTTCACATGTCAAATCTTATGTCACATTAACTGGGCTAAGGGATGCCCAGATAGCTGGTAAAATATTTGGATTGTGTCTGTGAGACCATTTGTGAAGATTAGCATTTAAATTGGTAGACTAAGTAAAGAAGATGTTCCCTCACCAATGTGAGTGGGCATCACTCTATGCATTGAGGATCTAAATAGAACAAAAAGATGAAAAGAGACTTCATTCCCTCTGAGCCAGGACATCCATCCTCTCTTACAGTGCTCCTGGTTCTTAGCATTTGAACCTCGCCTCATTCTCAAGACTTCAGGTTCAGACTGAATTGTACCACCTGACTTCCAGGTCGTCCTGCTTACAGATGGCAGATCATCTTGAGCCAATTACTGTAATACAATATATCTCTTCTTATAACCTCTTTGTTCTATTTCTCTAGAGAATCCTTACTGATGCACTAATACATTCTTTTATAAAGGATTATTTAACTGTAATAAGTACTTCCCAATTCAATTGTTTTGTAACTCATTCACTTTATGTATTTAAATCTAAATAGAAATTTGTATTGCTATTTTTCAAGGTTTTACTTTACTTTCTAGCTTAAGATGTATTATAATGACTTTTGAAATTCAATATCAAAATGTAAAAAAAAATTAATTGTCTCTACAAATGAAACTATCTCACTTTACAAAAAACATACTTTTTATTATTATGAACTATTATTTTTATCATTGATATGCATGAAAGCTTAAGAAGACTGAGGAAAAATGTGGTAGTATCACAGGCTTTATTTGCATATACAATTTTGTTGGTAATCTCCCTTTTAAAAAAGGACGGAGATGATAGTCCAAAAAATTCAGCTGGATTTAATAAGTTCACACTCAAAAAGATAGAGCCTCCTTCCATCCTATTGTGAGCTCATCCTTAAGAATTCCCTTCAGTCATTATTCCTACTAAAGGTCACTGGAAGGAAACTAGAAAGCCTGGTGGCTTTTATTTTAGCCAACTCTTTGTGCTACAATATTAAAAGTCTGGATGCAACACAATCAGAACTTCTCAACTGCAGAACATAAACTTTTAGTACTTCTTGTTCTGAACTCCAACAGAAGAAATATTTGACTTTTGCTTGGGCCTCATCCCATTAAATTTAATAGTTTGTTTTCACTGGAGTTGTCTTTTTAAAAGATATGGATAAGAGATATGCATTTAAACACCAAATATCAAACTGTAAAAATGAAAGAGAATTATATAGCATATAGTAGAACAGAATAGAAAACATTAGTCATCCACTACTGCTAAAAAGATAAATCCTGTTTTGTAAGACCTTTCACTTTTGTGTGTGCGTGTTTGTGTGTTGGGGATTAAACCCACTAAGCAACATCAACATCAACATCCTCAGCCCTTTTTTGTTTTTATTTTGATACAGATTCTTGCTGAGGCAAGTCTTGAACTTTCAATCCTCCTGCCTCGGGTTCCTGAGTCACTGGAAATACAGGTGTAGACAACCACATCCAGTAAAACCTCTCACTTATATTTCATATGATTTTAAGTGAGTCACAATATATGTCAATTGTAGTCAGAAGCTTAAAGGCAATAGGAATAAGGGAACTGTACATAATGAATATCCAAACTAGAAATGATACAATACTTTCCCTTAAAAAAAATCCTTCCTGCACAGATATGCCCATTTTA
>PVKS010026290.1:0-28829 GCA_004027875.1 Aplodontia rufa | reverse complement strand
CCCAGGAGTGGAATAGCAGGGTCATATGGTGGAGTCATCCCTAGTTTTTTGAGGATTCTCCATACTGCTTTCCAGAGGGGCTGTACCAGTCTGCAGCTCCACCAACAGTGTGTTAGTGTGCCTATCTCTCCACAACCCCTCCAGCATCTATTATTGCTTATTTTCTTCATCTTTACCATTCTGACTGGTATCAGGTAATATCTTAATGTGGTTTTCATTTGCATTTCTCTGATTACTAGTGATTTAGAATTTTCCATATATATATATATATATATAACATAGAAACACCTCAAAACTAACTTTCCTGCTTCGATCCCTTTGCCAACTCTTATTTAGTCTTTCTTATTGCTGAATAGTATTCCTTGTGAACTTCTGGATTGTTTTCTGTTCCTAAAATTAACACAAACATTTCTTTATCCTTTGGTTAGGGAGAAAGGTTTTGTTGGGCATTCTTTTCATCTGCATTCTTTGATGTTTCCAGATTGTGTGCTTCTTCAGCCCCTAGTCTGGGATATATTAGGCAAAACAAGAACCCAGGGAACCCACCACCATATTGTTTTTGAGTCTCGAGGTCCCTAACTGGTTCACTGTCTTCATATTTTAGACTCTTTTTTCTTTTTCTAACTGAAATAAATTTAAACTTATCTTTTTACTGATATGTAAAAACATAAAATTGTTTTTTATATTTATGAGGTATCATATGATACAATGCATGTATACATTGCATAATGTTTTAGTCTCTTCTCATGTTTGTTTAGTATACAGTGTCTAGTTGCACTTAATGGGAGGAATGGGAACATCTGTCTCCTCTGGACAGAGGTCACTTCAGTCATTTCTGAACTTCATTTTTAATGTGTCCCATGTGACTCTTCTTTCTGCAGGTACCTGGAACTCGAAAGCAGTGGCCATCGGAATGAAGTCAGACTGCATTATCGCTCAGGCAGTCACCGTCCTCACACAGAAGTGTTTCCTTACATTTTGGCTGATGACAAGTGGCACAAGCTCTCCTTAGCCATCAGTGCCTCCCATTTGATTTTACACATTGACTGCAATAAGTAAGTGAAGTGTTCTCACTTCAGGAAATGTAAGATTCTAAGAAATGAATGTCCATTCATGTTCCTTCTCTGATTTTTATTTTTGCAGAATTTATGAAAGAGTGGTGGAAAAGCCCTCTACAGACTTGCCTCTGGGCACAACATTTTGGTTGGGACAGAGAAATAATGCACATGGATACTTCAAGGTATCTTTTGGCTACATTTGAGCATAAATTACAAATGTTTTCTAATGAGTTTGGAAAAATATATTTCACTTTTAGTGATGTGAAACAAATAAAACAGGTATAATTTTAAAATTTGTATCTGTGTCTATTTCTGTATTTTTTTTTACACTGGTATTTTATTTAACTGTCAAGTAACTCCTCAATGAGTTTGATCTTTAAACATTATAGAGATGATAACAAGTTTGCAGTTGGGGCAGTTAACATATCATTCTTAAAATTAAGCATCCAAAGTAATAAAAATCTAAAATGTTAACATACATATAAATAAATACTCCATCATTGGAATGTAACTTTTGGTGATACTTTCATAGGGATGTTAATAATAGAGAATTTGGAGCTTTTTAATATTCATTATTCATGGTGTCTTCATATAAAGAAAGAAAGGATTATATTTATATACACAAATCTGTCCAAATAGAAAGTAGTCACAATTTGTATTTTTTTTTTTAATATGTACTTAGAACTGCTTCATAATATATCATCATCGGAGAGAAATAAAGTAGAAAGACTTGCTTGGATACAAGCCTATAGTGCAGCTATTTTCTCCTAGTGACTATGACAGTGCATGCCATGCGGACGTGGCTTGACGAATGGTTGTTAAAGAATGATAGAAGATATATGTACCTCTATTGGATTTCATGGTAGAGTAGGTTCCAGTAAATTTCAAATTACATTCTAAGCAAAGTTTACAATTTTTAGAAAGGTATTTTGTTTTAAAATTCATTTAAATACTGTTGCCTGGAAGCCAGGTGCGTTAAATATAGTATGGCAACTTATCCCTAGCCTTGCTGGTGTGATGCATGGCTCCTTCCCCTCATACACATATCATAAACCTGCTCAGAGAGGTTAAGCAGCTTGCCTAAAGCCAGGTGGCTAGTAAGTGACACACATGGAAAATTGATTCCATTCTTATGGAATCTTAAAAATCAATGCTCTTTTCTCATGGAAGGAAGAAGCACGCTGTTAGTTCCAAATCTTTTTCCAATTTAATTATTACGTTATTTCCCAGGGAGGCCAGATGTGACTTCACAGTCCTCACACATCATTTATGTGTAAAACTCTATGGGTAGTCGTCTTTATTATAGTCAGTGAATGGTATTCATTAGAATTATGCAGTGTACAAAATATTTAACTATGTGTAACCTTTTTTCCTTTTGAGACATAGGATTTTGTGGAGAAGTTACATCCTCAATTCAAATTCAAGCAAACAGCAGATCCAATTATTGCCACAAAATATACTAAAATGTTTATCATTTATATTTATAACTGCTGTTATCAGATTACACAAGTGTAAGATTAGCAGACCGGTATTTAAGTGGTAAATCTCTATAGGTACATTCAGAATTGTCCTCATAACATGTTGAAACTTTCACCCATGCTATTACACATTCTGGTTGCATTTTTCAAATGAATAAAGAGAAATCAATTAAAGGAAAAGATTAAGTTGATGAAGGAAGATGGGGGTGGTGGATGAAAGGGACAGCTGGAGTGTCTAATGAGATCATTTCTGAGTTACGATTGGCCTTTGCTTTAAAAGCCCAGCAAGCTGGAGCTAATTATACCTTAATGACTAAGAATGCATGTAAATTTTGCCCATAAACAAGTGATGAAGCCTTCTGTGTAAAACAGGTCAATTCCAGCTGGCATTTTAAAAAATTTCATGCTAAACTTTCTGTACTTTTAAGAACTCATCACAATGTCTTGCTGCAGCTGTTTAATAAATGTATTGTCCTTTTTGAATTGAGAAGTTAGTTTTAAAAGATCCCACTGGAAAATGAGAAATGCTCAAATGAGTATTGTTTTCATGACTCAGTATTTCTGTTCTTTTTTTGATGATTAAAGTTAATTCAAAATCGGTATCAGTTTCAATGGTGCTTAGGCCAGAAGTGATTTTTAGGTTAATTTTTAAAGGTCATTTCAAGCCCTACTTCTGTGGCTAACTAAAAATAACTTCTCCAAACGACATGACATGACTTTTGCCACTTAATTATATCTTGAAATTTAATCTTAAGACTTTAAAAATATTATCAATAAGGGACTACATGGACAATCATCTGTTTCTCCTGATGAATTTCTTTTCTTTGGTATAAAGTGGAAGGAATATATTTAAAAAGACTCTTTACACAAGGATTTTGGTGATTCTGTTCCTTAACGTTTTCTCATGAACTTGACTATTGAACACAATTTGGGTAAATGAAAACATATTTCTTTTTTTATTTTTCACACTCAGGGTATACTGCAAGATGTGCAATTACTAGTCATGCCCCAAGGATTTATTACTCAGTGCCCAGATCTTAATCGCAGTAAGTCTATTCGTTCTTCCACTGTATGATGTGATGAAAAGTGTGTTTTTTGCTTAATTTTATCCAAAATGTCATTTTGAAATTGGAGTTAAAATCTAATGGATGTCCGCATAGGCCTAACCAGATTGAACCCCTTATAAATACAGTTTGACCGATGTTGTGTTTGTAATTCCAGCCTGTCCAACTTGTAATGACTTCCATGGACTTGTGCAGAAAATCATGGAGCTGCAGGATATTTTAGCCAAAACATCAGCCAAGGTAAAATCTCCTTGCAAATACAGTGGGGAAACTCCTTCTATAACTATTGATTTTTCTCCTTTGAGACATTCCTTAAACCAGACTGTTGGTAGGACTGAATCTAAATCTTTGCTCAAGGAAAAGACTTATAAATATTCAGATCCCAGCCATCTATATAACAAATGATTCCGTAAATCAGGAATAAAGCAGATTACCTGATTTATCCATTGCTTATCACATAGAAAGGTATATTTTCAGTTTAAGTTTTTATTGTTATTTCTATTTAGCTTTTTGTTACTAGCAAGGAGGCAGCAAAGCAGTGTAAAGAATATGGGTACTATGATTTGGTCAAGGGAATAGTTTCCCAAATGCTTTCAACCACTATGTTGTAGTTGTATGTTTATTTACTAATGTCTTAAGCATGTGTTTATTTTCGTGACAATTTAACCAGAGTTTTTTATTTTGCACAGTAGCTATGAGTTACCTGAAGTTTGTGTTGCATATTGTACTATTTGTTATTTATGTAATATAACTCCTAAATTTACTTTTTCACTTGAGTAAACATATTAATGAAGCAACATTTTTTAAAAAAATAGAAAATGCTTCTCTGCATTGAGTGATGCAATTTTGAATTAGCCTTCAGTGTTATAAATTGTGCTGTTTGTTTTAAAGGCGAATAACAAATTTTTCACAAAAAGTGGAGAATGAAATCATCTTTCTTTTACATGAAAGGTTTAAATATGTGTATAACTAAGGGTTGATGGGTGCAGCCATCATTACTGCTATGTACTTAAAAACAATTACATGCCTGCAGGAATGTTTAGCATTTCTGTGTCACCGGGCTGGTGCACAGTGTAACCCTTCCTTTGTACCACAGCTGTCTCGAGCTGAACAGCGAATGAATAGGCTGGATCAGTGCTACTGCGAGAGAACTTGCACGATGAAGGGAACCACCTACCGGGAGTTTGAGTCCTGGACAGATGGCTGTAAGAACTGCACATGCTTGGTATGGCTTCCATTTGTGTTCAGACGACAGGGACTCAGATGTCCCCACTCTTTAAAAATTGATTAAAACAATGTAGTCATGAAAATTTCAAGATTCATTTCCTCAAGACACAATACTAAATTGCCAGAGAACCTGGTCACATCTAAGGAACCCTGTGATGCATTATTAAAAACACTTTCTGGTCTTTAAAGATGATTATGCTTCAGGAATGATATAAAGTTTAAGTTTATTGGTATACATATGAAGTTAGCAATTTAAATGAGCATGGTAAGGTGATTCTCTATAGTCATCATTAACATTTCCAGGAATTTGCTTCTCATGATTTTATTAATGCATGTTAATGAAACTCAATTATGTATAGCATCAAATATTGGGTCCAGATTGAGCAATATAAACAAATATTGGAGTTTAAATAAAGATTATCTTTAATTGTTTACTAATACAGTGGACTACAAATCATAGAGTTTAAATTAATACTATTTTGTCTAATTGCTCACTAATAAAGAATATTTAAATACATTATGTCATAACAGTATATTCATTTTCAAAGAAAAGTTCAAATTGAGTTTGGTTTTGAATTTTTAAATTCCACATCGAACTCATCTGATAAAAAACCGTCTTTCTCGAGAAAAGTCCGAGATGTATATGAATTAAACTTTTAAAAAATTTTCTCATGTTCATCTCATTTATTCAAAAGCATAATATCATGCAAATAAGATAGAATGTGAAAGTGGCTCAGAAGTAACTGAGAGAGAGTGTGTGTGTGTGTGTGTGTGAGAGAGAGACAGAGAGACGGACAGAGATAGAGACTAGGAGTTTTAATCAGAAATATAACATGTTCCTACCAAAATTCTAATACATTACAAATACAGTAAAGACTTCCCAATCTTGTTGTGTTACAGTGAAGTCAATAAAACAGCTAGGAAAGCCTGAGCAACTAGCCTCCTGGAAGCTCTGATCTTAAGGAATCAAAGCAGTGTGGGGTCTTGTGGTGATTGTCAACACTGCTTGCATTGTGGGGGTGGCCTGTCCAATCTTAAACACCCATTAAAGATTCTGAGTGTTGAGATTGGGATTTCTGGGACAGAAGTAGCTTTTCCAGAAATTTCCTGGTTTGTTGATGTTCATTTTGTGAGTAGTCTGGGGATAATTGTGTTCTCCAGGTCTACTCTGAATCTGCTATTCCCTTTGTTGTGTGTGCCCTTCTCTTCACCTGTCCTTTCCCACTTCTCAGCAGAAGATAAGGACTCTAGTTCAGTTAGGGTCAGTTCAGTTAGGGTCTAGTTCAGTTTGGGACTAATCACCAAACTGTGTTATGACTCAACTTGTATTACTGTGAGTCACTGTATTATGGGTATTACTGCGTAATAGATAAAGGAAATAGCAGTATTTACAACAGTTTATGTAAAGAGTTTGCAGTTTTAGAAATAGATTAAGAAGACCTTGGATACTATTGAATTCCTAACTGGAAATTCTTTAAATACTGTTTGCTTTTTAGAACGGAACCATCCAGTGTGAAACATTGATCTGCCCAGTTCCTGACTGTCCACTTAAATCAGCTCCTGCATATGTGGATGGCAAATGCTGCAAGGAATGCAAATGTGAGCAGAACTTTTATGATGAATACTTTCTTTGAAAAAATCTTTGTATTAAAAATTGTTAATCTGTTGGTTTAATCTGGGCAAACTAAATAGCTTTCAGAACTGATGAAAATAGAATACATTTTCTAGTTTGGTTGATTTGTTCCATTCCACTTTAAAATATTGTTCTTTTCTAGCATGATAATATTTTCCTTGGAAGAATCTATTCTGTGTAGTGATGGTAGCAGGAAATATGTGTAAGAACTTTACTGAAAGGCATTTTGCCTATTGCACTGCTTAACATAAGCACTTCCAAATAGATCAAGAAAGTCCATATTTAGCTACAATAACCAAGGAAATCCATGGCAAGTAACCTTCAACAACAGATGATATACTGCTGCATTAGCCTAGATAACAAAAGTCCACATTATTATTGAGTCATCCAGTGAGTACAATTTGAAAAAAAGGTCTCACACAGCTCTCTGAGGAAGCTTTACTGCCTGTTAGCACATATTGTATTAGTTCACTGCTATAGCTATCTTCAAATGGGTGCTGGCTCATTCATTAGTAACAGAAGTTGGTTCATCCATGTTATGCATACCTTAAAAGCCTTCACTTAAATCCTTGTTAAAAGAAGTTCTTTCTTTACTGTTTTTGTACAAAAGAGCAACATATACAAGCATTGAATTATTATAAAGTTCATTTATAGGTATATAAAACTATGTAAATCCAAGTGTATTCAAATGTATGCACTTATGCCAGAGGGAGGAGGGGCAGTGTTGGGACAAGAAAGAGAAATGTGGTGAAGGAAGAGGGAGAGGGAATTACTAGTGGCTTTAATGGGGTTTTTTGTTTACCTTGCTCCTCAAACATTTGTCATATCTTATTCTTGCCTACACAGTGGGCCTGTGCTACTGCTGGTGAGATTGACATGTTATCAGAAAAAAATCAGGGAGTTGCTTTGTAGTCCATTGATTTAATTCCCTCAGGAGTTCATTTATATTTAATTTTATTAAGCTTTACATTGACGCCAGTCTGTTTCATGAAAGAGTAGTAGCCTCATCAAGTAAACTTGGGGAAATTAAGAAGGATTGAATATAAATGTTTTAACACTAATTTCCTTTGTGAGAAGTAATTTGAAGTAATTTGAGTTTTCCCTTGGACATCTCTTAATAGCTAGAAGCTATGGAGATGTACCGTGATTTTCTTTTGTAGGTGTTTTTTGGAACTAGGAGGAAGGCTGATTAAACATAGGGCTTTATAATCATAATATAACAATAACAGGCATAATACTTTTTATTTCTTTTATCCTTCTTTCCTCTCATAATTCTGTGTTGTTAACCATGACCATGACAGACTTGCATTAAGTGTCATCAATTTTATTAGATATAGGCAAATTGAAATAATGGTCCATTGTCATGTATGCATTAGTCAGAAGTGGTGAATTTCAGTTTTGATTTTACCGTTTGTCTCTGTAACCAACAGTAAGCTGCCTATTAAATCGTATTAATACTTGAAATCTTCCCAACAAACATACAAGCATAATGAAATGGTAAAATATTGTGAGATTCATTAACACAGAATGTTTCTGGCAGACTTTGGTGTTAATGATGGAAAACTGACTATTTTTCTCATATCTAAAGTAGTGAAAGCTGAAATTAATCAGCAGACTACAACATTCTTGAAAATAAAAGCAATTATTTGATTCTCTAATTTTATGTGGCTAAAAAGTAGCGAGTGTAAAGTGATTTTGTCCTTCTGGTTACATCTTGATATGTCATGTAAATGTCAGGCGATGCAGAGGGTTTATATTTATGTTTTTTGTTATTTAAATGATTTGAACTTCTTTTTTAAAAAACAAATTCAGTATTTTACTAGAGCTAGCAAGACAACATAGTCAACATTCACAGACTTATGCCCCTCAAGGGAAATAAATGTTTGATTCATACGACAAACATTCTTAGAGATTATTTGGGAAGGAGAACCAACAGGACACAATTTTAAAACAACTCAGTAAGAGTATTTTAAAAAGTGTACTTCTAAAAAGTTTCATGTAAGACAGATATTACTTAAAATAAGTTTATTAATCATCCCTAACTGACTTTTTTGGAGAGTACAGATTTCCATGTATATCCTTACAGTAGGAGAAACCAAAGTAGTTATACATAACCATGATGAGTGTATGTGTGTGATCTTATTGTAACATAAGGAGAAACAGTCTCAATTTCCTATGTTAATTTCAATACTTGTACTACTTTATAACTTATGAGAATTTAATTTTATTGGAGTAGAAGTTAAT
This sequence comes from Aplodontia rufa, assembly GCA_004027875.1. Lineage (NCBI taxonomy): Eukaryota > Metazoa > Chordata > Mammalia > Rodentia > Aplodontiidae > Aplodontia > Aplodontia rufa. The sequence continues at coordinate 20,125 of PVKS010026290.1, read as the reverse complement.
TTTCAAGGTTTTTTCCTCTTTCAAACGCATAAGCCCTCCCCTACCCTGCACTTACCCTATCTTTGACACTGTTGTCAATCGCCTTTCTAATGACATAAAATTAATAAAATATAACAATTTTCATTGGAACTGTTTAAGGAAATAAGCCATTGATTGTTTCCAAAGGCTTGGAAGATAAAACACGTATCCTAAGTATTCAAGGTTAAAAATCAGGCATGCCCAGTCACTTTTTGGTGTTCTGCGTTTAATTCTTCCCGGCTCGCTTCACCAGAGTTGTCTGCATGCTGCTGTGCAGTCCTGTTTGGTAGCCCTTGTTTCATTTTCACTCAGTAACTTCATCTCCAGCCCTTTATTTGAAGATAAACACTGATAAATAGCAAGAAGGTGTTCATTCTGGGAGTGAAGTCAGAGGCAAGCTTTTCTTTATTTGAATATGCCTGAGGAAAATTGTGGGAGAAATTTCTTAACTTTTCTTGTCTCTACCATTGAGCTACTGCGATGTAGTTTAATAGGTTAACATCCAAAGTGAGAAATGCAAATGCCAAGTTGTTAAGGTAATGGTAATCAAAAATAGAACAAAGTCATATAACTTCTTCAGGTTGGAAGGTACATTCTTTGGCCCTCATTTGATCTGTACAACTCAAATGAAGGCCAAAGAATGTTGTCTTGGGGCCGGAGTAGTGGCTCAGTGGTTGAAGTACTTTCCTGGCATGTGTGGGGACCTATGTTTGAACCCCAACACCACATATAAAACTAAGTGTTGGAGAAACAAAGTCCCGATGAAAAAATAAATAATAAAATTGACTCTCTCTCTCTCTCTCTCTCTCTCTGTTTCTCCCCCCCCTTCCCCTCTCTCTCAGTTTAAAAAAAGGATGTTGCCTCCATCTTCCTAACAAGAATATTGCGTTACTGGCCCAGAATACACAATTAGTTAGTGGTCCCAGAAAAATTCCACCTGGTAGTGCTGTGCTTTGCCAGTCTGCTTTCATTTTTAAAGATGATCTATTATAATTAATCCAAGTGATTCACTTTGATTCGCTTTTATCAGCTGGCAGCTAAGCTCACCAGATATGTTCTGGTGTTCTGGTTAAGGCTGGGCAGAATTGTGAAGTGAGCTGAGTTTGCCTTTATCGTTGTCTTTATCCCCTTTCAGGCACCATCTTCAAGTCCTTTATCTCAGTCTCAGGCTCTCAATAAGCAAATAATGAGAGTCAGTAACATAAATTCAAGATAGCCTTAGAAAATGTAACAAGAATTATTTTGGGTGACAATAATTCTGAATCAGAATGAGATCAAGATAATTGTGGTATATAAAATCTTGACCCTGATTAAAAAATAATTTCAGAAAATAATTGACTAAGTTATAGGACACAGAAAGTTATAAAGTCACAGAAATTGGAAAACATTGTAAAGTATCAGTTCTTTCATTTATTTTCATTCTGTGAATTGTAGAGTCAGTCTTGTACATGGAGCTCTGCTTCAAAATTAGTTGATGCTTTCTCAGTAGCAGTTGTACATATTATTTTCTCAGGCTACATTTATATGAATAAATTAAAATTGTTTTTCTTTTGATTGAATAAAATCAGTTTCAGTACATATTATAAATCACATTTTAATATACTTTGTGTTGACTAGACATCAGATTGTTTTAATTTAAAAAAATCCTCTTGGTTTAGATAAAATGGCCTTACTACAATGTGTTTGCATATTGAATAGTTATATCTGTGGGTTACAAGTCAGATATTCTGAGTTTAATTCTGGCTCCACAACTTATTTGTTGTGCATTTTTGACCAAGTCACTTAAACTCGCATAGCCTCAGTTTCCTCATCTGTAAAGTGGAGATAGTAATTATACTACTACTGAGAGTTTTCATGAGGGATTGGATAACTAATAGATGTGTGCTTAAAAATGTTAGCTCTTATTATTATTTATATTACGAGAACAATTCATGTCTTATTGATAAAAATTCAATGTAATGAAATGGTCTCAACAGATCTTGAATCTTAAATTACCCAGGACCTCAAAAGACTTTTGAAGCAATCATTTGCTTTTGGAGAGTTAAGGTTTCATTATTCCCACTTTACTGAGGAATAGTGAAGCCAGGGAGGTAAAGTGACTTTACTGAGATCAGTTAGTACATAATGTAAGGTAGTTTTTTTCTCTCAAATTGTGTTCGGATATATGGTACTACTTTCCCAAAGTCGTTCTTCTTCCTGTGCGTATGCCTGAATCAATGTTGACACCCAGAACTAATTTCTCCTATTTTATGTACTATTTTCTGTATCTTGTTTCTTTCATGCAAAGTCACATTTGTGAGATTCATCCATATTTTTGGTGCAGATGAAATTTGTAGACGCAGATCATCTATACCTATTATAGCATTTTGTTGTAGATGCAGATCATTTATATATATTGCTGTATATATTTTATTTGGGTTAAGGTGACACATTTCAGTCTCTTGTTGAAGGAGAATTAGGTGGTTTCTCCATTTTGACCATATGAATAGTACTTCTAGAAATAGTCTTTATATCATTTTTGGTCTTATACACGCATGTATTTCTGATGAGTATATACCTGTCAGGTTATAGGTTAAAGCTGTTTTATTCTATGGCAAAACCATGTTATTAAACAGTTTTCCAAAGTATAATAGTTTATTCTCTCACTAAAGGTATGTGAATGCTCCAAGTTATTCCATATGCTCACTCACTTGGTACTTTTGGCCTTTTTAATTTTAGCCTTTCCGATAATTGATGTTGGTACATGATTTTGCTTTGTAGTTTAAATTTGTATTTCACCGTGACTAAGTAAGATGAACATCTTTTCATATATGGACATGCATCACTTAATTACAGACATGTTCTGAGAGATGCATCATTAGGTGATTTCATCATCGTGTGAACATCAGAGAGTATACTTACACAAACCTAGATGACGTACCCAACTTCACGACTAAGCCATGTGATACATAAATATGGTATAGACTATTCCTAGGGCCAAGGTGAACAGAACAATACAGGATTCAATCAAGTACATGAAAAAATCATGCAATCAAGAGATCAGGTAACCATCAGCTGTATGAGGCTGCTGCTGGGATAACACAACATACTGTTTTACAGGAAACTTTATGTATATATAAATAAAGGCATACACTCCAAAATGCTGATAAAAGCATACTATAGTGAATACACAAATTAATAACATAGTCATTATCAATATTAGTCATTTGTGCATGATTATATACATGTTACACTTTTATATGATGGACAACACTGTCAGTTTATTTAAACCAGCTTCATCACAAGCATACTAGTAACAGATTACGTTAGTACCTTATGATAGTTGCCATGTCACCTAGTGAAAGGAACTTTTCAGCTCCATTATAATCTCAAGGATCACTGTCATATATGTAGTACATCATTGATCTAAATATCATATGCCCCATGAGACTACATTTAGGCAGGTTTCATAAATTTTCAATAGAAAATAAATGATTTTCCTTTTTCAGAGAGCAAATTTCTTACTTTTGAGACAAGGTGATAGTTTGGGAGGTTGAATTCTTTTATTTGTACATTGATATGGGTGATTCTATATATAAAATAAATAGCAATGTGGGGGTGATTTAAAGACCACCAATCAATTAGTTGTGGATTTTTAACATGGGCATTATAACCTTATACTGATTTGAAGACTTTAGAACACGTATTCATGACTTTTGAACAAAATCAATGGTATATAATTTACCAAGAGTCTCCTTATTCTGAAAATGGGGGGGAACAATATATAATTTACTTAGGTCATGTTATAAAGGAAATAATTTTGGAGCAAAGTTACAAATAAACATAGCTGTGTCTACAGTAATACTGGATGCATAGGAAATATTCAGGATGTTTCTCATGCATGAACACATTTATAAATTTGTTGGCATTATAGACATAAAGGACTATGTGACCAGAATACCAGTATTGCAAGAGGGAAAGTACACAATAATGAAAAAGGTAGAAATAGCAATAAAAAGAGGGTGTTTTGTGTTACATAGGATTTTTAAGGATATTTCTTCAAAGCTTTTGGTTCTTAAAGAATATTACATCACAGGAAACAATTGAATGAACTGATAGGTAATGGTGTCACTGTAACTGTGTGTACAGCCTTGTCTGGGTCCAATCTTTTCTCACTAAAACCAATATAATTTGGTATTTAAAATAATATGTAAGAAATCATAGAATTAGGCATTTTTCTAACTCTATAGGTATGTCATCAAGATAATCCTGTGATTTCCCAAATGCTATCATTAATTTTGTGCTGATACTTTTTCATAAACTCTTCAAAAAAGTGTTTGGCATACTGCTACCTTTTATATATCATAAAAATGGATAAATGCCAGATTGTTAGAAAAATACTGAACTGGCAATATATATAAATAAACAATAATAATTATAATTAACAGTAGTCTTTAGATCAAATCACTTGGAGATACTACATGATATATTTTAATGATCTTTAGAAAAATTTAAATCTGCTGTTAATTAGTCAGCTTATAGCAGAGCTGGCTTGCCAGGAAAAGTTAGTGCAGAATCACAGGGTGATGATAATGTCACAGTGAGTTAGCTGCTGTGTCTTTTATGCCAGATCTGAATAGTATAATTTATTTAACTCTATCTTTCTTTCTTACTAATCCTAGTATAATATTTTTAACATTTTAATTAAAAAGAGTGCATACATATAATAAATTTTCAAACCATGCAGTTAAAAATAAAGTAGAAACATTCCCTTATTTTCCCTGCCTCAATCATCTAGTCCTTGTGCGTATTTCCAGATGATTTTTAGTGCATCTGCTCTCATGGGACAGTGAACCCTTTTTATGTGTTACAGTGATGTCGTACATTTCCTGGTTTTTCACTTTTATTAATAATATATATTAGGAATATTTTTGTATCAACCAAAATCAATACATATTATCTCACTGTATAGTTTATTGTAATTTTATTTCTCTCCTCTCAAGGGATATTTGCTTGCTTCCAATTTATTTTATTTTCCTTAGGAGAAGCAATACTTCAGGATGTCCTTCATACATTGCCTTGATGCACTTTTATGTGGTTTTATCTGTGGGGTAAATTGGTAAGGGTTAAGTTGGGTCAAAGCCTATGGCACTTTAAATATATGCATATATATATATATGTATATATATATATATATATATCTTTTTTTTTTTTAAAGAGAGAGGGACAGTGAGAGAGAAAGAATCAATTTTATTTAGTTGTTCACTAGGCTTTCATTGCTCTGACACTTTGCTGTGTACATGGTGCTGTATATGGTGCTGGGGTTTGAACCCGCATCCTTGCAAATGCCAGGCAAGTGCCGTAACCTCTGAGCCACCGCTACAGCCCTGGCACATTAAATATTGCCGGCTCTTTCCAAATTATTTCACAAAAGTATGGTACTGGATGTTTTCTCCCTTAAGTGAGGGAGCACTAGGTGGCAGTACTGAGGCAAACCTGAGAACAATACATTTTGTCTCTTTTACTGGGTCTTTAGAAAGGGATTTAGGGAGAGTTTTTCTTTTTTTTTTTTCCCAAGTAACCTTGACAAGATAATGCCAATTTATGGGAGATCCTGTAATAAAAGATAGTCTATGGAAGTCCAAACATTCTTATTTTGCCACAAACAAAGTTTTCTGGTGAGCTCTTGGGAAATTATTGTTCAAATTAATTGCTGTTCCGCATATTTGCTAAATTCTGTAGATGGCATAAGAATATATTGAATTCATGTTTTTTGAAATGAAAGCAGTTTTCCAGAAGATGTAGCATTACACACTGCCCTGTGATTCAGAGGCATTCTGCTGTGCCTATTTAATCATGTTTTATTTTAATAGGAAGCACTCAGCTTCTAGTTCTTCACTATGAATTATAATTTCTCTTCATTATTAAAATCCTTGAATAAATGTATTTTGGGGACTTTATTATTTTTCATGCCCCATTACATTTTCTCAAAAGAACTTCTCTGCCCGTATAATGACATTGCTTAAATTGCCTAGAACTCTTCAGAAGAAAACTTTATGCAAATCTGTCTGTAATAATAATTAAATAAAACTAGCACAGTTCTAGGAGACTAAAAATGGGACTCTTTAGGTGATCCAGAGGGTTAGTCCTTTTTAGTAGCATAAGGTTTTGAAACAAATGAGAGGGTTTTAGATTTGTACCCAACCAGAGTGATAATCTAAGCATTATTCATGTGAGACTCAATTTAAGACAGAAGAAAAACACTTAGGCAGAAAATGCAGTTTCTTATATGCAGAGTTTTTAGGTAATTGTTTCAAAAATGAACTTATTTTCTTCCCAAAAGAGATTGCATAAAATGGCATTTTGAAAACAGAATAGGGAAAGTAAGATATGTGCAATTTAAAGCATCTTAGAAGTTGATTTTGGCAATTATGCGGAAAGTATAACTTAGGAAGACCAACTGCAATAAAATGAAATGGACATCACGGTGCCCACTGGAGAATCAAGTATCAGCACCCCCATGGCAACAAATAGTCCAGCTGCACCAGATGTGTCACTTGTTGTCTTCAATACTGCATGTGGCCTCTGTCTCTCTGTGCATTTACAGATTTCATTAATTATTATATATGTAAAATTAAGTGAGGAAAACAATGATCTAGGAATTCAGCATGAGAAAGGGGCAGAAAAAAATTCTTTTTCAGTTTACAGATGGTTTCAATGGAGTACAATTTGGGCACATTTCTTTTTAGGTGAAACCTAGTCCCAAACTCAGAAGTGTTTAACCATAAAAAATGCATATGAAAGAACATGAAATTGCTTTGAAAGGTTGTTAGTGGAATTGATGGTATTAAGAGTGGAGCTGCCTCCAACTCAGAAGCAGTAGGTTGGTAAAATATTTATTCCTTCGAGTGCACCCCCACTCCCAGTTCACATTATATATTCCACCTATATCATATACATTTTATGTTTTTCTGATCATCTGTAATCTCAAGGTAGCTTCAATCCTGTTTGTTAGTCTCAAACATGCAGTAATGTCTTAGGATACATGTTTTAGTATACATGGTTTGAACTGACATTTTATAATTATTTTCTAAGTATGTAAATTTAACATGGATCATCCTTCTTGGCTCTCATAATGGCTCCCAATTTATGTTTGAAGAAACAGAACCTGACTTTCCTTGCCCAAGTTAGCACAGCCAATGAAATGGCAGCACCAAAATTTAAACACATGTAGTGTTTCTCGTATGCTGCCTCATGTGATGTGTAACATATTTCACTAGTGAAAATAGAAAGTCAGTCTGAATGGAGAAACTAAATAGTTTGAGATATCCTGAAGATAGCAAGGGTCATGTGTTTGGTGGGTGCAATGGTTTGAACATGGTATGACCCGCTGAAACTCAAATTGGAATTTAATCACCATGTGAAATTTGGTGATTGGAAATTGAATCTGGCTGTGGTGATCAAAGGTAGGGCTTTTGGGACATGATTATGATTACATAAGGTCATCAAGGTGGAGTCCCCAGGTTTAAATACTACTAGATTTGTAGGAAGAGAGATTAGAAGACTTGTCACTTGTCATGTCGTATCCTGTGCCACCATTGGACTCTGCCATCAAGAAAGCCATAACTAGATTTTGGCCCCTGAACTTTGGACTTTCAGAACTGTGAACCCAAACATCTTTTTATTAAAACTCACCCCATCTGTGGTATTATTAGCAACAGAAAACAGACAAATACAAAGCATATGCAAGTACTTAGCAATAACTTTATAATATTCATTACTATGTGATATAGGAAAGGATAGAAAAATCAAATGTAAATCTTACAGTGTTCAGCATTAAAATGAAGTATCTATGTCTATTATAGGAAGCACAGCTTTTCATTAATTTATAGTTCCTCATATATAGGAACAGAAACTGTTAATTGTGCTAGTTCAGGAAAATAAATTTCAAAGGAAAATGCCCTCTGACTGGATTTTTGTTTGTTTTTGGCAAAGAAAGGACAAGGGATACACACTGAATTAAAAATTAAAAGTATCAATACAAAAAGCCCATATCTACATGGATTTTTAACTGGAATTTTTAAAAATCAATGATCATGAATTTTTCTCTGGTCCCAAAACCATTTAAATTTTTCCTTGTATTTTCATTAAATGGATACTCTTTCTAAATACTTAGGGAATAATTCACATATCTTATTTTCCAGTTCTTCAGTGGTTTGGCGTTCTTGCCAAGAATATATAATTTTGTTGGTTAGTTCTGAAAGGTGGATTGTGCAATCTCTTTATTAAATTTAACTGTTTTCACTTTATAACTATTGGTACCCCTGATACATTGACATCTTTGTGTGTTTTTTTTAATTGTAGGCCTTGTAAAAATGAGATTAGTAAAAACAAACCAGTATGAGAAAACTTGGTAACAATACATTTTCCACAAGCTAAAGTTCCCTTGTCTCTTTTCCAAAATTCTTCCTATAATCCATGCTCTTACAATGGTGCTCTGTGCCACTCAGCATCTTGGGATCATTTCAGAGATAGTTATGGAGGAGGAGTAGAGAGCCTGCTCAAATGCACCTTGAGATGCTAACAGTGTGGGCAGACGGCCTTGGGTATTCTCTTGATTTTTATTCAATCTATTCAAGTCTTTTAAACTGGTTTCAGGCCTTCATAGCTTATTGTAGATTCATTTGTAAGAAAAATGAGCCATGAGCCTTTTTTCCCCTGAGTTCTCATTGTTAGCTTTGGAAAGCTTATTCTTTATTTGCTTGAATGACGAGGAAAAAATGCAAAGGGTAGCACATTCTTTTCACACTATTTCAGGGGTATTCATCATGTTTTTAAATCAATAAAAAAATTGAACTTTCCTGATTACAAATTAGGACATCTCAGAGCAAGACAGTATTAAAAATTTCCTATTTATGTTTATGCTTGCAGTCCACTTTCTGTGTTTCTCAGGCCCTGATTCTCAGTAAGGTCACTTTTATTTGTTGGTTGGGAGGAACAGAAGGGGTGGGCTAGTATAGAACAAGATGGACATTGTGCTTGTTCACTGATTTATTTCATCTATTAATGTCTCTTCAGTCCATAGTTCTTGAATGCTTAGGGATTTAGAGCTGGGGAAGACAATCTATAGAATGTGAACTAAGATGTAAGAATTGGATTAACTGTCTTGGGTGAAATTTCCATTTGCCCAGGGATGAATTTAGAATGCAGAGCTTGAAATCATTCTAAAAATAATAGTATGGTATGAAAAGGTGAAATTCAGTGTCTTACCATTGTGTTTCTTTTCTGTAATTTACATTCATTTGAAAAAGAGTTCATATGAATTGGGCTCATAAGATACTGGGGATAGAGTGGTAAACAAAGAAAACTTCTCTTTGTCTTCTACTTGAGTAGGGGAGAGAGACATTAATTGTGTAATGATCAAGTATGCAATGCAATGGTACAGTATTAAGTGTTAATAAAGGACCTGTAATAACTAAAATTTGACTAGAAGGGATAAAAATGGTATTGGAATTGATATGCAGTGAACAAATGGCATTAAACTAGTGAAAGGGGGAAAGAAGAAATTCAGGTATAGAGAGCAGAAACAGTAATGGTCCTGTGTAGGGAGGCTTGTTGTGAAATTAGGCTGGGGTGCTTGGTGTGCAGTCCTTTGATAAGAGCAGCTGGAGGGGAAGGACATGGTCAGATTCAGGAGATTATTTTATCATAAGTGTTTTGGGAAGTACATTACCTATTTTAAGTGAGGCAGGTCTGTTGGCAATTTGTATTTTTTAAGTTAGTTTTTCATGATCATTATCCACTTTAAAATTCAGTTATTTGTATTTTTACTTTTGATTTATAAGTGTTCTTTTAAAAACAAAATTCATCTAATATATGATAAAGACTTATTTTTATAGTGTTGCTTCTTCTCTTTGGTGTTTTTAACAAGAATATTTAAAAAATTGTATAAATGAATCTTTCAGTCTTTTCCAAATAGTTTCACATTTAATGGTGTCATACTTTAAAATAAAATATTTACCGTTGAACCTGAGTGCCCCTCTTTTTTTCATTTTAAATTTGAATATTATGGAATTTTGTTTTTGTCTGTATATATGAGATGACAAGTCTAGTTAACTTTTTTTTTGTCAAATGAGTTAATCAATAATACTTGTGCCATTTGTTACATAATCCTTTTGTTTATCAATCAACATGCCACTTTTATCTTACAATATTAGACATTTACATGTATTTGAGACTGTTTCTAGGATTTCCCTATTGACCTCTTTCATACTAATTCTGTGGTACTTTGATAATTGTGTCTTACTAGTATGATATGTTCAGAAGAGTCGATTTACCATCATTCTCCCTTTAAAAAAATTCATTGGATTATTTTCTCATTTATGCTTCCAGATAATTTTTATATATCTTGAGAATTATCTGTACCTGGATAGTTTTGAAAGCTAAGTCACATGTGTATATAATTCTGGTACCTTTTTTTTTATTTTTTATTTTTGTACCAGAGATTGAACCCAGGGCACCTAACTACTGAGCCACATTTCCAGACCTTTTTAAATTTACAGATAGGGTCTTGCTAGGTTGCTTAGGGCCTGGCTAAATGAGACTGGCTTTGCACTTGTGATCCTCATATCTCAGCCTCCCAAGAACCTGGGATTATAGGCATATGCCACCACACTCAGTTCTAATATCTTTTTATGCTAGTTCTTTCATTGATACCACTTTTTTTGTATGATTAGTGAAAGAATTCTCATAATTTGAGATTTGAAATATTTTGGAAGTTTAGTAATTTTGGGTGTTAATGAATTCAAGGCTTTGGCAGTAGAAATGGAATACCAAAGTGGCAAGGAACTGAAATTCATGGTATATGAGGAGGCACAAAGTCAAGCAAATTTCCATTGTGGTATTGAACACATTTTTCCAAAGGGCAAAGTTTCACAAGAGAAATCCCATCTTAGGCTGGAGAGGGATATTGTTTTAGGATTCCAAACTCCCCAGTGATCTGCATATGTGGATGATATTAATGAGGAGAGGAAGTAGTAGGTTGTCATAAATAAAAAGAGAAATTGGTTTCTTCTCTCAGGATGAAAGTGGTATTTCCTATCTCAATCATTCATGTAGTATGGGAAAGAAACAATCTAAATGAGGTAGCATCACAGAAAGAAACGTTATTCTCACTAAAAATCCAACGTTCGGTCAGAGCAAGGAGGTGAAGTGTTAGATTACAGAAGGTATACATAGACAATGGTTAAGCTTTGTTTATCAGCTGACTTTTATTGCACAGCAAAACAGTACTAAATTAAGAGCATAAAATAATTAGGGACATTGGATATTTGGAATGAATGCAGCATGGATTTTGTTAGTTTTGATTTTGTTTCTGGTCCGGTTCTGATTTGTCTCATTTTGACTGGGTTTGCTTATATATTTGTAGTTAGCTGGTGGTTCAGCTTTTAGCTGATTGGTTTATGATGGCTTCATTTTGAGACTGAAGTGACTATAACTCTTTGCATGTCTTTGTTCAACTATCCAGTTAACCCAGGCATTTTCATATGATAGTTTAAAATTTCTGAGAAAGTCACAGCTTGCAAAGTCCCTTGAGTCCTAGGCTAAGAACTTTGGCATTGTTATATCTAGTATATTATTAGTCAAATCAAGTTAGAAATACCTGTAAGGGACGTTGATAGGGATATAGAAACAGGGAGGGAAAAACTTATGGACATTTCTGGAATCTTCCACAACCTGGGAGGATGATTCCTGGGGAAAAGAAAGTCAGAGTTGTATGAGAATGAGAGCAGGAGTGATGTATCTGGGAACTGCGTTTAATTTGACTAAGTGACAAGATGTGAAGGGTGGTGGGTTTAATTGATCTCAAAGTCTTGATTCTTATTATGGGACTATTTCAGCATTTGTGCAGGTGGTGTTCTCAGGTACTATCAAGAACTTAGTGAAAGTAGTAGTCAGTCACCATGTCTGAGGCCAGCTATGAATGAAGAAACAAATGGTAGATCAGACGCATGAAGTTTTACTTTTTGGGCAGTATTTCAAATAGAATAGAATAGAAATGTACTTTAAAAAGTACTAACACAGAAATGAATGAGTCAAGAGTAGCTAACTCCTAGGATTCCATCTCAAGATGGAAATAATAGTGGTTGTGAGTGAGCAGCAGGTAAGAGTAAGGTCTTTGAGGAAATTCTAATCCAACTTCATATTGAAAGCTAAATTGAGTTTATATTGAATGGATTGTATCATTGTGTTTTATACAAGGCAGAGTTCATCTGTCATTTACCCCTATCTGTATACACTTGGCACAGCTTCTAATGCATAGGAGATGCTTAGTAATTGCTTGTTACATCATTAATTGAAGGTATTCTATGTTTTGGTCTATTTTGCAAGGATTTTTATTATGATTTATTATCTCTACATATCAACATGAGTCTAGATTATTGTATTTATGTGTGTTCTGCAAAACAAATAATTTATTTTACTTTTCTTTATTGTATCAAATTTATTCTTTCATGTTTTGACGGATTTAATAAAGCATAGTAACTATGGGTTAAGTGTGGCAGCAACTGACAAAGCATTTTAAAAAGCATACGTCCTGTAAACAATTTAAAGAGCTGCCATTTCTAAATTCATCATTTTGTCAGGAATGTTGCCAATTTTCAAAAGGGGAGTTTTTAGGTTGAACATTATACAAGATTCGTATAATTTTGGCACATCATTGCCAAATTGTTCTTAATGGTTTTACCGATTTACTCTTTACAGTTTTCAATTTATAGCAACATATGAAAACACTTATTTCTCTACAACAATCCCAGCACAAGGTATTATTATCATTAAAAAGAAATTGTTTTCTAATTTGATGCATTGTGTCTTTCTACTGTGAATTATACATAGAGAATCGTGTGGGAATCTATACAAGGTACTTTAGGATGAAGGTGGAGAGAGAAGCAACAGTCAGATTACGCAAGACTTTTAGGTTATTTGAAAAACTTTGAAATTTATCCCAAAAGCATTAGGAAACATTTGAAGGTTTTTCAACTTTAGTATAGTCTTTCAAAGTAGTACGTTTTAGATAGGTGATGCTGTAGCACTAAGAGAACTGAGTTGGAAACAAGTAGGAAGTGATATGTACATTGATTAGGGATGTTAATACTAGTCCAATTGAGAGGGTATGATTTAGAGTAGGAAGTGGTTGTGGATTTGTAAAGAAGTAAGTGGGTCTCTACATCTAGGCATCACAATAGTTTGCCTATGGAGATTGGATTTAAGGGGTTGAGGGAGAGAGTTACATCACAGATGCATTTTATATTCCAGGTGTGTGCAGAGTAGATGGATGGTTATGCTATTTACTAAAGTTGAGAACACTGGAGAATGAGCAGATTTCAAGTATGATATTGATCATATTGAATTTGACATATCTGTAGGCACCTTAAGAAGAAATGCTAGAGTTTGATGTATAAGTTTGATGTTTGGAAGGTCTAAACAGAAGTTATTAATATGGGAAACATTTCTGTGGAGATGCTAACTGAATCTGTGGGAATGATAAAAGTCCATAGGTAGAAGAGAGTGAGAAAAAAAATGGAAAAGAACCAATCCTTGAAGACCTTCAGCATTTAAAATCTATTAAGAGGTAGATAAGCCTGTCAAGTAACCTGAGAAAGAGTTGCTGGAAAATTGCATGGGAAATCAGAAGCATTTTTGTACCAAGAAGCTAAGGGAAGAGTATTGTAGGAAGGAGAAAGTGATAAGAGGTGAAAAAAAGGTTCTGAGAGGACACAATGATGTTACCCAACATTTTTCAATAGATTCAGAATGTGGATGTGATTGTCTTATTGAGAACAATTTGGGTGGACCAGAAAAGAACCAAATTAAAGAGGTCTAAGAGGAGTGGGTAGGAGAGGTAATGTTACTTTTGCAATAAATTTGGGTGTGAGTGGAAGGAGAGATGGAGTAGTTACTGGAAAAGAAGATAAAATTTGAGGATTTTCTTTTTTTTAAAATGGAGGGAATAATGAGCATTAATGATGTTGAAGAATAAGTGCAGTGGGAGTAGTTGAGGAATTGACCTAGGAGATGAAGATGGAGAGTGAAATGTCTGGTGTAGAGCTTTTGGAAGTAGAGCAGTTTTGAATGGTGAGAAGTACAGATTGTGATTATACAGGTGAAGAGTGGCTGGTGGAAGGGATAACAGGAAGCCTGAAGGCCAGGGGAACTGCATAGGTCAATCATGTGGATGCCAAAATACCCCCAGGATGTTGCAAATGTTGGGAGAGAAAGGAGGGGGGAGGGAGAGGGAGAGAGACATATAGGAGACTGTGACCCACATTTCAAAATCAGCAATAAACAAGGAGTATGAAAGAATGTGTGTATATGTACCTATATGTGTGAATGGTAGCAAAGTTGGTGGCAAGAACCTAAAGAACCTCAAAGAGGAGACATTTTTGGGGGGAGGTAGGAGAAGAGTGACACCACTTGTACTTTCTAACTCTGAACCACCAAGCATGTACTGTCTGTTTAGTTCATTAGTCCATTTATTAATTGGGTTATTTGGTTTTTTGGTGTTAAGTTTTCTGAGTACATTATAATTTATGTGTATTAATCCCTTGTCAGAGGAGGAGCTGCTCATCAGAGTCCTGTTTCCTTTGGTGTGCAGAAGATTTTTAAATTTTTTTTAGTTAATTTTTATTGATGAGTTGTGTTGTCATACAATCATTAATGCATAAGAAGCATGCATTAATGATAAATTGACATATTGATTTTTAGTTTTGTTTCTTGAGCTTTTGATATCTTGTTCAGGTAGTTGCTGACTGCACTAGTATCTGGAGTGTTGACCTTATCTTCTCACTGTGGGGAAGTTCCTGGTCTTTTTCCTAGGTCATTGATCGACTTTACGTTGATGTTAGTGGAAGCCAAAAGATAGGAATCTAGTTTTATCCTTCTCCTCATGGATATCCCGTTTCCCAGCACCGTTTGTTAAGGAGGGTTCTTGTATCCAATATTTGTTTTTGGCACTTTTGTCAAGTATCAGGTGATTCTATCTGTGTGGGGCTGTCTCTGCGTCTGCTGTTCTTTTCTAGTTTGGTGAAGAATGTCGTTGGTATTTTGAAGGGATTGCGTTGAATCTGTATAGCATTTTTTGATAATATGGCCTTTTCCACAATATTAATTCTGCTATAAAAGAATATGAGAGGTCTTTCTATCTTCTAAGGTCTTCACCAATTTCTTTCTTCAGTATTCTGTATTTTTCATTGCAGAAGGCTTTCACTATTTGTTTATACTTATTTCCAAAAATTTTATTTTATTTTTAATGTTATTGTGGATGAGATACTTTTCCTTATTTCTTTCTCAGCAGATTCACTATTGGATCATAGGGAAGCTCTTGATTTTTACATGTTGATCTTGTATCCTGCTACTTTGCTGGATTTGTTTATCAGCTCTAAAAGTTTTCTGGTGGAATTTTTTGTGTCTTCTATACATAGGATCAATCATCAGCAGAGATAATTTGACTATTTCTTTTCCTATTTTTGTTTCTTAAATTTCCTTCTCTTGCCTGATTGCTCTGACTAGAGTTTCAAGAAATTTATTGAATTGAATTAGAAGAGTAGACATCCACATCTTGTTCCTAATTTTTTATATAATATATTCTTTGTCACATTGAGGTAAGTTTCTTCAATCTCTAGTTTCCTTAACATTTGTAACATAAATGGGTATTGGATTTTGCCAAAGGCTTTTTCTGCATTTATTGCCTTGATTATGTGATTCTTGTCATAATTTCTGTTTATGTTGAGAATTGCATTTATTTATTTGCATATGTTGAACCAACCTTGCATTCCTGGAATGAAACCCACTGATTGTGGTGTACTCTCTTCTTAATGTGCTTTTGAATATGGTTTGCTAATATTTCATTAAGGATATTTGAATCTATGTTTCCAGTGATATTGCTTTGTAGCTTATTTTACTTGCTGTGCCCATTGTCTGATTTTAGTATCAGGGTGATACTAACTTTATAGAATGAATTTGGGAGTATTCCTCCCCGTGTATTTCATGGAATAATTTTAAGAAGATTAGTGTAGTTTCGTCTTTAAAATTTTGAAAGAACTGGGCTGGAAATCCATCTGGTCTTGTTTGGTGTTTTTTTTTTTTTTTTTTAACTTGGTAGATTTTTAATTGCTGCTTCCATCTCATTGTTTGATATTGATCTTTTGTGTTTTTTGTATACTATGTCTCAACTTTTATAGGTCATATCTACATATAAATTTGTCAATATAGTCTAGATTATTCAGTTTATTGAAGCATAAATTGTCAAAATTCTTTCCAATAATCCTGTCTGTTTTGGAAGTTTCTGTGTTGGTATCTCCTTTTTAACCATTAGTTTTGTTGATTTTGATCTTTTCACTCTTTCTTTTGGTTAGTTTGGTTATGGGTTTATTAGTCTTGTTAATCTTTTCAAAGAACCAACACTTTGTTGCATTGATATTTTATATTGTTTTATTATTCTCAATTTCATGAATTTTAACTCTGATCTCAATTAATTCCTACCTTCTTCTGAGTTTGGAATTAGTTTCTTCTTACTTTCCTAGGGCCTTGAGTTATAACATTAGATTCTTTATTTGGGATTAAAAAAAATTAAATGTATCTTCTCAATGCTATAAGTGTTCCTATTAGAACTGCCCTCATATTGTTCCAGATATTTTGATATGTTGTATCTCTATTCTCATTTGTTTATGAGAATTTTTTGTTTCTCCCCTCATTTCTTCTATGACCCCTTCCTCATTCAAAATCATATTATTCAATCTTCATGTGTTAAAATGATTTTTTATCTTATTGATTTCTAATTTCATTTCATTATGATCTTTTAGTATGCAAGGAATTATCTCTATTTTTTTATTTACTGACTTATTTTGTATCCTAAAATCTGATCCTTTTTAGAGAAGATTTCATGTGCTGCTGAGAAAAAAGCACATGTAGTTGTTGGTAGGTGAAATAGTCTATAGATGTATTCCAGGTCTATTTGATTAACAGTAATTTTTAGTTCTCAAGAGTCTTTACTCAGTTTATATCTGAATGACTTATTGGTGAGAGAGGATTGAAATCACCCAGTTTTATTGTATTTGGGTCTATTTGATTATTCATATTTAGTGCAGTTTGTTTTATGTATATAGGTGCACTGATGTTTGGGGAATAATTATTTACAATCATTTTATCTTTCTGCTGGATTATTTCCTTAGCCAGCATGAAATGACCTTCTTTGTCTCTTATGATTAATTGTAGTTTGCAATCTACTTTGTCAGATATGAGAGTAGCTTCTCCTGCTTGTTTTCCACCTCATTTTGCATTGTATATCTTTTTCCACCCTTTTATCTTTAGCATGTGGACTTCTTTGCCTTAAGATGAGTCTTCTGTGAACAATATATGTTTGGGTTTCATTTTTAAATCCATTCTGCTAATCTGGAGTTTAGATCATTTACTTTCAGTATTATTGAGAGATGATTTTTATATCCTGCCATTTTGATTCATTTCTTTTTGTTTAATTTTAAAAATATCTACAAATTTATTGACCAAAAATTCTAAATAAACATTTTTCCTTTTTCTTTTTCATTAAGAAATTTAGTTATTGTAAATAAAAAATGCATCCAACAAAATAATATGATATGTATATATTCTTAAAATTAGATTTACCCCTCAGAGCCCACCCTACTCTCCCACCCTTAGCCCTCCCTCTCCCCTCTCCTACCCAATACATCACTATGAATGCCCAAGGTTATGTGTTATGACACCTTTGCTGGGTCTAATACATAAGATTTGACCACCTTTCATACTGGCCAGGGTCTAGCTCCAGCATCACAGATGAGTGAAGACATTCGACTCTTGACTCTCTGGGTTAGACTAACTTCATTCAACATGATTTCTTCCATCGCCATCTATTTACCTTCAAAGGCTGCAATATCATTGTTTCTAATTACTGAGTAGAGCTCCATGGTATATGTATACCACAGTTTTTGGATCCATTCATCCAGGGAGGGGCATCAGGGTTGGTTCCATAATTTAGCTATTGTAAATTGAGCCTCTATGAATATAGATTTTGCTATGTTGCTGTAATGTGGTGATTCCAAATTCCCTGAAAAAATGCCCAGGAGAGGGATAGCTGGATCATATGGTGGGTTCATCCCTAAGTTTTGGAGGATTCTCTACACTGCTTTCCAGAGGGGCTGTCCTAATCTGTAGTTCCACCAACAGTATGAAGTCTTCCTATCTCTCCACAACCCCTCCAGCATCTATTATTTTTTATTTTCTTCATTTTTGCCAATCTGACTGGTGTGAGGTGAAATCTTAATGTAGTTTTCATTTGCATTTCTCTGGTTACTAGTCATTTAGAGCACTTTCTCATGTATTTATGGGCTTGATAAATGTCCTCTGTTGAGAAGTTTCTGTTTAGCTCTTTGGCCTATTTATTGATTGGGTCATTAGCATTTTTGAAGTTGAGATTTTTGAGGATTTTGTGGATTCTGGATATGAGTCCCCTGTCAGAAGAATCACAGGCTATCATTCTTTCCCATTCTGTGGGAAGTCTCTTGACAATTTTGATCATTTCCTTGCCTATGCAAAAGATTTTTACCTTTGTAACATTCCACTCACTGATTTTTGACTTTACTTCTTCACTTTAGGAGACATGTTGATTAAGTCTTTGCCTACTCCCAGATGCTGGAGTGTTGGTCCTAATTTATCTTCCAGCATTTGCAAAGTTGCTGGTTTAATTCTTTGTTCCTTGATCCATTTCGATTTGATTTTCATGCAAGGTGAAAGATAAGGGTCTAATTTCAGCTTTCTGTAAGTAGCTGTCCTGTTTGTCCTGTACGATTTTTTGAATAGGCTGTCTCCTCCATGTTATATTTTGTTCCCCTTTGTCAAAGATCAGGTACTTAAAGATTTGTGGGTTTTTTCAGGGTTTTCTATTCTATTTCATTGGTCTTCATTCCTATCTTGATACCAGTACCATGCTGTCTTTGTTACTACAGCTCTATAATATAGTTTTAGATCTGGTATAGCAAAACCACCTGTTTTGTCTTTCTTGCTTAGTAATGTTTTGGCTATTCTGGGTTTCTTATTGTTCCAAATAAATTTGAGAATTGCTTTTTCTATATCTGTAAAGAATGTCATTAGTATCTTGCTGGGATTTCATTGAATCTATATAAAGCTTTTGGCAGAATGGCCTTTTTAAAATAATAATTCTGCCTAATCAAGAGCATGGAACACCTTTCCATCTTCTCAGGTCATTTTGGATTTCATTCTTCAATGTCTAATAATTTTTGTTGTAGAGATCTTTGACTTCTCTTGTTAGGTTAATTCCCAAGTGTTTTATTCTTTTTGAGGATATTGTAAATGAGACTGATCTCCTGATTTCTTCTTCTGCCCTATTATTGTTAGTGTATAGAAAAGCTATTGATTTATGGTATTGATCTTGTAGCCTGCCACTTTGTTAAATCTGAAAATAAACATTTTTGAAATAATGACTTTTCTGAAATTATAGATTTTCTAGAAAATATACATTGCACTTTCTTAGGAATTATAAAATGTCTGAAGAAGCCTACACTAAAATAAGAAAATAATGCCATATTGAATTGAAATAAGTAATTACTTTAGCATATTATGAAGTTCATTCTCTTATGACATCATTTGTAATAACTCAAAGATTGCAAATTTTTTTATTTTATTTTTGAACAATCTTACAAGATTTTAACAAAATAATATAAAATGTGTATATATTCTGGATATTGCAATTATCCCCAGGAGTGCCCCCCCAATTACCCTCCCTTATCCCTCCCTTCCTCTTCACTCTTTAACTCTAAAAAAAGTATTAGATTGCAAAGCATTACATCTTATCTGGATTTAACTCATGCTACTAGACCAAATTTCTCATTTTCCAGGAACTAATCCCCACCTCCACAGATGAGTGGAGACAATCAACCCTTAGATCTCTGGGTTAAGCTGATTTTACTCATCATGATCTCTTCCATAGCCATCCATTTACCTTCGAAGGCTGCAATATCATTGTTTCTAATTGCTGTGTAATATTCCATGGTATAAATGTACCACAGTTTTTGGATCCATTCTTCCAGTGAGGGACATC
>PVKS010026289.1:0-28826 GCA_004027875.1 Aplodontia rufa | reverse complement strand
CCTCCACTGCCAGGCCACAGCCCAGCTGGCGGCACACGACTTCCGCGTCTGCCAGGTCCCAGGAGTCATCACACACGGTGCCCCAGGAGCCTGCATGCCAGAGCTCCACACGGCCAGAGCAGCTGTCCTCGCCACCGTGCACGCGCACTGCACCCTCCTCTGGAAAAGGGGGACCACGGTTACCTCCTGGGCAGCACTGGTCTGGGCAGATGGCACTCCTTGGAGACAGCTGAAGGCCAATGAACCGTTGAAGGTTTCCCAAAATCCTTGCTGTTGTCTGTGATAGTCCTGAATACGTGCAACCTGCTATATAAGTGTGTGAGTGCCAGATAGCTCAGAATGAAGTATGCAGCACCATCTGTGACTGTCAAAACACACAGCTCTTCTCAGGGCACCCAGACAGCAAGTGTCCACCCACACAGATAATCCAGGCCCCTTGCCCCAGGGTGCAGGAGCATGGGTTCCAGTGGGCAGAAGGGCACTGCCACAGGTGGACCTGTGCAGCCTGAGACCCTCCGTGTTGTCTGCCCAGGAGGTGCAGGAGCCTGTCCACCCCCTAGGATTGTTCTGCAGCCAACCCAGATCTCTGCACCCCAGGAGCATGCAGACAGAGGTCAAGGAGATATCCTTGAGGGCACTACTGCAGACAGCCTGAGTCCCATTGGAGAGCACAGCCTGCCAACCCCCACTGCTGCCAGGACCTCCTCGCAGCCTCAGCACCTCAGATTCTGCAGGACAAGCAGAGGTAGCCTGCATCAGGCTCCACCTGGTTTTCTCAGAAAGAGGTTAGGCTAGAGGGGCCCACCTACCCAGACATCTGATGCAGGGACCCTTGGTATCACCTGCACATGGGTTTTTAGTTCCCAGCCATTATGGAAAGCAGCACGAGGTTCCTCAAAATGCTAGAAGTAGGACTACTGCATGATCCAGCAATCCCAGTTCTGGATATAGAGCCAGAGGAAATTAGCTCATCATGCAGCTCATCCAGAGTAGTCAGGAGGGGACTGCACGTGTCCACTGATTTGAGTGCAGAGAACGTTCTAAGGTAGGGAGGGAGAGCCGGCTGTGCTAGTTAGCTTTTACAAATGGAAATGTCTTGTGGCCACATGGATGAACCTGGAAGAAATAAGCCACAGCACATAAAGGCAGAGGTTGCACCTTCTATCACAGGTAGAACCTAAAAAAAAGTCAAATACACAGTTATTAGGGGAGGCAGGGGGATGGGAGCCAACTTAGCTATGTTGTATGTGAATAGATCTGTAAGATACCTTCATCAGTGCTGTTTTATCAAGCAGCTAAAGTGACTAAAAGAGTAGATTTTACATGCTTCTGCCACAAAATCAGTTATCTGTGTGAGATAACAATATGGTAATGGGTTTGAGTGCAATTAAATTTAGCTGCACACATGTATATTAAAACATCATGTACACCCTGAAATAGACAATAAAATTTTAAAGTTATGACAGCAAGATGGCTAACTAGAGGTGCCTGCCATGCGTCCCCACAAGAAAGAACAGCACAAGAACAGAGCAGCCACTTCACTGGGGCAGCAAGGTCAGGTACAGGGGACAGTGCTGAGACATGGTGACATACAGTACAGGGTTCCCTTATTCAGAAGGGAAGCAAGTGCCCAGCCTCTACCACTGTTTCTTGAGAGCAACTCCAAACCAAGAGGGCCTTCACTTGGTAGGAAGAGGGTGGAAAGGAGCCCCCAGCAATTCCTCTCTTACCACAGAGATGTAAAGATTTGCCCCTGGATAAACAGCTCTCAATGACCCTGAGACCAGTTATGGAGTGACCACATTCCCCCAACATTGTATCACTCCAGAAAAAGAGCCCAGTCCACATTACACACTCCACCACCCATCCTCCTGTGGCTCCATCCTATGCTCAGAAATGACTGAGGTCACAAGAGAGACAGGAGGCAGGTGCATGGTGCTATCCATCCACCTTCAGTGTAAGAAAGTTGCTGGGCAGCCAGTTGTAGGCCCCCAGAGCCCTGCAGACATGGACAGGTGGGCCACCTGCTGAGAGGACACCACCCCACCCCACCTGAACACACCATTGGAGTGTCACATCAGCACAGCCCAGGGATGGATGGAACTTCATACCTGCAGATGGGCACAGCACAGCCAGAGCTGACACGGAACCTGTCCTGCCCACAGAGCTCCATCCATCAAGGCACCCCTCAACTTCTGCAGCCCAGGTCACTGAGAGCCACAGACATCACCGACACTGAATACAGCTCTGAAGCATCATGGACACTTCACAGAAGTACCCGCCTGGAAACAACTGAATGCAGCATATCCAATGGGCACAGTGAAACCCACTGGAGAAAGACTGTGAAAGCCACCCTCAAGTTAATAAAATACATGACCAACCAGATGCAAAAAAAAATCAACATAGAAACACAAGAAACATGAAATAAAGAAATGTGATGTGTGATGCCACTTGTGAGAAATATGGGGCATGCAATAAAACAAATACCAAACATATGGTTGGAGGTGGGTGAGCAAGGCAGATTTTACTGCCATGGGTGTGTGGGCTTTTGGGCAGGAGGAAGGAGGCTTCTGAAGCACACACATGTGCAAAGGAAATCTGAGGGTATTTATCCCCAGTCTGATGTAATCCTGCCCTTCACTTTGGAGCAGCTCAGGGGCACAAGCTACATGACGGGCTAAGATTGGATAGGGCAGGGTACAGGAAGTAGGTAGGCAGTGTATGGAAAGTCAAAGAAGGTAGGTGGGGCACAGGAAGCAGGCGATGCTCACAGGTGTAAGGGGACATATACGCATGACTTCCTCCTAGCCTCATGGATCCCTGACTTAAGATGGCTTCCTTTTATATGAGAAGCTTAAGACTACATTCTGAAAATGAACCAACAGACTTCTTATTTCTCACAAATCCCCCATCATTTTTTCTTTTTATACCTTTGGTACCATTTTCTTTATAGCCTTTGATATTGCTATCTTTCCTAGATATATTAACATTTTGAAGTGAAAATTAGCCATGGTAATAAGTTCTCCCCTTTTTAGCAATTCGGATAGCCATCCTGTTGATCAGGAATACTTGATAAAGTCCTTTTCAGCTCAGTTGAATCTAGACTGCTTTCCAGATCTTGCTTAAAATCAGGTCTCCAGGCTGGAAGTGGTGAACTGCAAATTCTAGAAGGGGCAGCCTCAGTAGCAGTTCATTTTAACCTTACCAAAATAAGAAGACTACAGATAGGCCTCAAATTGATTCAGAACACACTTGTGTATTAGACACGCCTGTCTAGGAAACTTTTCTTTAATTACCTCTGGTAGGGCTGACACAAGTGTATATCTTAAATTATATCAAACGAACCATTGTCTTTTAAAGTATGGCTATACTTTGGTTATAACTCTCCTGCTAGGTGTTTAAGACCGAGTCAGTCAAAATTGACCTGGTTCCAATCTATTATTAAAGAGTCAGCCAAGATTCTTTAATGGGTCACTCCTGGGAAATCATGAGAAACTTTTTAGGTCCTCTAGTTTCCTCTATCAATGCTGCCTGCCAGAATTGGATGGGTCAGGGTCTTGCTGGTCATATGTAGCTTTGCTTGGAAACAGCAGGGACATTTCCCTGTCCAATGACCTTCCTCCTTTAGCAGCATGCACTCTAGGTGGCTTTCTGTTCTCTAGCATCATTTGATCTCCTGACTGGGAGGTCATGTCACCCAGAGTTGTCAAGCCTGTAGCACAGTCCCATTGTCCACTGAGTTTTAGCAGACCAAAAGGGCAAGGGCCAAAATACTATTTTCCTTAGCCCTCTAGTTTCCTTAACTTCGGTCTCTTGGTTTTTGGTATTGAACATCTAGCAGGCCAGTTTCATTAGTCCTGTAGTGGGAGTATGGTGCTTTCGCTCTAACTTCTACAACGATACAGTTACTTAGACCTTTTTATTTAGTTTGGATCAGTATTAATACTGGAAGTCAGCCTTATATCCTGTGGTGTCTTGTTATCTCAAATTAACTCTGTTATAGAAGTTATACTTCTGCAAAGAATTCAGACAACAGTTAAAAGGTTTTACATGAAGAAATACAAAATGAAAAATTAAAGTAAAAAGATGTTCAGTTTATATAATAATTATGAAACAAGAAACATAATTTTTATAGCCCCAAACCTTTAACATGAATCAAAGGCTAAGAAAGCTTTTAATCCTTTCCCTGTGGAAAAAGTAGCCAAACGCCTTCATGTTTCACGTTGTCAGTCCTTAAACAAACCAGGGTCTCCCCATTGTCCTTCAAAAATACCTTTACATTTCCATCCTAGTGCAAAGAGAAACACAAAATGATACATAACATTGATTACAGCTTATTTTTAATTACAATTAAAAACTACAAAATATTAAAATACATAAATAAACCTGAGTTTAGCTCCAGCCTCCACAAATGATGGAAAACATTCAACCCTTGAGTCTCTGTGTTTGGCTAACTTCACTCAGCACGATTTCTTCCATTGCCATCCATTTACCTTAGAAGTCCACAATATGTTTTTAATAAGTGAGTAGAACTCCATTGGATATACATACACCACAGCTTTTGGATCCATTCATCCAGTAAGGGCATCTTGGTTGATTCCATAACTTAGCTATTATAAATTGAGCTGTTATGAACATTGAAGTTGCTGTGTTGCTGTAATGTGCAGATTCTAACTCCTCTGGGAAAGCACCCAGAAGAGGGATAGCTGGTTCATACAGAGGATCCAACCCTAATTTTTTGAGAAGTCTCCACACTGCTTTCCAGAGCAACTGTTCTAGTCTACATTTCCATCAACAGTGTAGCAGAAATCAAGAAATTCTTAGAAGAAGGGCTGGAGTGGTGGCTCTGCAGTTACGGTGCTTGCCTGGCATGCACGAGTACACGAGTTCAAACCCGAGCACCACATACACAAGGAAGTGTCAGAGAAACGAAAGTCACATGAAAAACTAAATAAAAATTGCTTCTCTCTCTCTCTCTCTCTCTCTCCCCACCTTTCTTAAAAATACAAAATAAAAATTAAAAATTTAAAAAAAATAAATTATTAGAAGAGAATGAGAATGACGACACAACATACCAAAACCTTTGGGACAGCATGAAAATATTCTTAAGGGGAAAATTTATAGCACTGAGTGCCTACATTAAAACCAGGAGAGATCTCAAATAAATAAGCTTATGCTCTACCTCAAATCACTACAAAAGGAAGAACAATCTAAGCCCAAAGCTAGCAAAAGACAAGAAAGATCAGAGCTGAAATCAATGAAATTGAGAACAAGCAAGCAATAAAAAGAATTGATGAAACAAAGAGCTGGTTCTTTGGAAAAATAAATAAAATTGACAGACTCTTAGACAATATCACTAAAAGAAGGAGGGAAATGTAGCAAATCAATGAAATCACCAAAGAAAAGGGAGCTATCACCACTGACACCCCCAGAAATCCAACGAATTATAAGAACATATTTTGAAAAGCTATACTCATCTAAATTAAATAATCTGGAAGACAAGGAAAATTTTCTAGACACGTACAAGGTATCCCCAAATTGATGCAGGATTATATTGGAATCCTAAACAGCCCAATAACAGGCACTGAAATCCATGTAGCAATTAAAAGCCTTCCAAAGAAGAAAAGCCAAGGACCCGATGGATTTCCTGCTGAGTTTTACCACACCTATGAAGAGGAGCTAACACCTCTCCATATTAAGCTATTCCAAGAAATTGAAAAGGAGGTAACTCTCCCAAACACTTTTTATGAGGCAACCATAATTTTGATACCAAAACCCAAAAAAGACACATCACAAAAAAGAAAAACTACAGACCAAAGATCCCTGTGTGTCTGTCTTCATGCCCACGGTGTTTTTTGACTATTGCTCTGCTGTGTATTTTGGAGTCAGGTGGGTGGTACCTCCAGCTTTGCTCTTTTGCTCAGGATGATTTTGGTTATTTAGCATTCTTGTGGCTCCATATGGACTTTTTCCCCAGTGGAGAATGTCATTCATATTTTAATAGAGAGTCAATGAATCTGTAGATTGCTTGAGGTGGTGCTGACATGTTAACAATACTAATTCTTCCAATCCATGAACATTTATCTGTGTCTTCTCAGTCATACCTGATAGAGTGGCTATCGTAGAAAGTTAAATTATAACAAGTGTTGGTGAGGATATGGCGAAAATAAACCATTATGCACTGTTGGTGGGAATATAAATTAGTACAGCCATTATAGAAAATAAAGCAGCCAAAAGAGGCCCCCTGCCCAAAAAGAGAAAAGAAAAATAGGTGGATATTTATATTTGCATTTTTCTGAGAAGCAAGCCACTTCCTGTGGTTTAACCTTCTTACCAGCAGCACTTCCTTAATTGTGAACG
This sequence comes from Aplodontia rufa, assembly GCA_004027875.1. NCBI lineage: Eukaryota > Metazoa > Chordata > Mammalia > Rodentia > Aplodontiidae > Aplodontia > Aplodontia rufa. The sequence goes on along the minus strand of PVKS010026289.1, from coordinate 22,466 downwards.
TTAGAGATTTAGAGATTACACTTAGTGCATGCAAGAAACTGCATAAGGGAGTTTTTTCCGCTTCAAAAATTAATTCTGTTTACAGGTCACCAATTACAAAACTTTGCAACTTTTCATTGTTAGCAATAAATGTGTACTGAAAGAATATAAATTGCAAAGATTACTGCCCATCATGGTGCAGATTTTTTGGCAGCATACTAAATCCTGCCTCCTGAAAATTCCTTCAGTGTCCAGCCTCATCTGTCCTGCCAACAAAAACAGATGGAAGTGCCTTAAAATGTTAAAAATACAACCACCACATGAACCAGCAGCCCCTTTGCTGGGTATATGTCCAAAAGAAATGAAATTAATATGTCAAGAGATACCTGTACTCCTGTGTCTACCGCAGTACCAGTCACAAGAGCCAAGAAATGGAATCAACCAAAGTGCTCATCAACTGAAGAATGAATAAAGAAAACATGGTGCAAATACACAATAGAATACTGTGCAGCCACAACAAAGCCTGTCATTCAAAACTACATGACAAACCTGGAGAACAGCATGTTGAGGGGAGCAAGCAGACACAGAAGACAAGTACTTATGCCCTCACTCACATGGGGATCACTGGTGTTCAGGGCAGATACTGCTGCGGTGGCCAGTGTCTGCCATCCCGGCTGGTTATGCTCATGTTCTTCTGCTCTTCCCTTCTGTCTTCCTCACTTCCACTGGGTTAACTGCTGTTGTGTAGCTTGCAGCTGCGCTCTTCACTAACTTACAGCAACAAGCGTAAATTCACCCCATAGCATTGAACTCCTCCTCCTGCCCATGGCTCCTCACCTCACTCAGTCCAACCATTGTTTTTTAAAGGAAGAGGAGACAGTGAGAGAGAAAGAAAAAGACAGTAACCAATAATTTTTTTTCAGGGCTGAGGACGGAACCTGGGGCCTTGCGCATGCTAGGCAAGCGCTCTGCCATTGAGCTAAGTCCCCAACCCCAACAATTTTTTTACTTAGTTTTTCATGTGATTTTCATTCCTCGGACACTCCATTGTATACGTGGTGTTGTGGTTTGAACTCACATACTCGCCAGGCAAGTGCAGCAACCACCGAGCCACCGCTCCAGCTCGAGTCCAACATATTTAACACCAGATTCTGTTTTGAGTTAGAAGATTGTGCTTTGTGCCTTTATACATTCCTGAGTCCTCCCTGAGCTCCCCATGCTCCCTTGCACCTGTGTCCTCTTCCTTCTTCTCACTTAGTCCATCTCTGTGCCTTCCCTGAGTCCTCCCTGGTCTCTCCATGCTCCCTCACACCTGTGTCCTCTTCCTTCTTCTCACTTAGCCCATCTCTGTGCCTTCCCTGAGTCCTCCCTGAGTTCCCCATGCTCCTTCACACCTGTATCCTCCTCCTTCTACTCACTTAGCCCATCTCTGAGTCCTCCCTGGTCTCCCCATGCTCCCTCGCACCTGTGTCCTCTTCCTTCTACTCACTTAGCCCATCTCTGAGTCCTCCCTGAGCTCCCCGTACTCCCTTGCACCTGTGTCCTCCTCCTTCTACTCACTTAGCCCATCTCTGTGTCTTCCCTGAGTCCTCCCTGAGCTCCCCATGCTCCCTGGCACCTGTGTCCTCTTTCTTCTACTCACTTAGCCCATATCTGTGCCTTCTTGAGTCCTCCCTGAGTTCCCCATGCTACCTTGCACCTGCGTCCTCTTCCTTCTACTCACTTAGCCCATCTCTGTGCCTTCCTGAATCCTCCCTGAGTTCCCCATGCTCTCTGGCACCAGTGTCCTCTTCCTTCTACTCACTTAGCCCATCTCTGTGCCTTCCTGAGTCTGCCTTGAGTTCCCCATGCTTCCTCGCACCTATGTCTCCTTCTACTCACTTAACCCATCTCTGTGTCTTCCCTGAGTCCTCCCTGAGTTCCCCATGCTACCTTGCACCTGTGTGCTCTTCCTTCTACTCACTTAGCCCATCTCTGTGCCTTCCTGAGTCCTCCCTGAGTTGCCCATGCTTCCTCACACCTGTGTCCTCCTTCCTTCTACTCACTTAACCCATCTCTGTGCCTTCCCTGAGTCTGCCTTGAGTTTCCCATGCTCCCTCACACCTGTGTCCTCTTTCTTCTACTAACTTAGCACATCTATCATTCACATGTTCCCACTCCTATGATCTCTGTCTCAGATGCTACACTCTGGAATTTCCGTGTACATCTATTTTGTATCTCTCACGTCTCTCTCCATTGAACTTTCCAACTAACAAGGAGCTAATCAGCATGGCATGACACTAGGTCAACATACATAATTGATCCAACTTCCTTACAATAACAAAGGACAATCATTTCTGCCACAAGGTGTGAAGGTCTGTACAGCGAAAGCTAGCAGTGGTTGGGGCCAACCATGACCAGAACAAGCTGAGAGAGGAGCTGTGCCCACACCAGGAAGCCCTGTGTTTGGCACACCAGTTCTCAGGAAGCCACCTGTGATTCAACGCAATCACACCCAAAAATCAGAGTGCATCTTGTAGACATTGGCAAGCTTCAGTAAAATACACATGAAACTTCAAACAACCTAGAACAACCAAAACTTGGGAGGAAGTCTTTGTGGCCTTGGATTATGCAAAGATTGCTTGGATATGACACCAAAACTGTGAAATAAAAACTAATAGATGGATTGAACTTCATCAAAATCAAAACTTTCTCCTTGAGACAGGCTGTCGAGAAAACAAAGAGACAACCTCTGAACTGGGAAAGATTTGCAAACTGTGTCTAATAAAGGACTTAAATCCAGAAGCTAGAATGGCTTATGCTCAAGAATAATAAAACTATCAACCCAGTAACAGGCAGAATGCAGTTACTTCACCAAAGACGGACACTTGGCAGTTATGCACGCAGAGAACAGGGGTGTTTAGGAAAATGCGAAGTAAGGCCCCTCCACGCCTCTTTGCGTGGCTAAAATGGGAAGACTGCCCCCAGCAAGGGCTGGAAAGCAACGTAGTGGGACACTTGGGAGCAGCTGGGAGCCTGACAACAAGCCAGATTCCACAGCAAGGTCCGCTGCGGGAGGAGTTCCTAAAAGACCTAGGCAGCAACATTCAAAGCCCAAAGACCCACCGGGAAAGCACAGGGCCTCCGCACTGAGGGATGGAGGGCGCAAGACCGAGGAAGGGAGGAGAGGGAGCAGCACCCAGGGAGGGAGGAGAGGGCGCACCCAGGGAGAGCACCCAGGGGTCCCTGGCAAAGTACAGCACCAGGGTGGTCCCAGCCTGGAAGGAAGAGGGGGGTGCTGGGGCCGGGGAAGCCGGCTTTCTTGATTGCAGAACCTTCATGGGTGCATTCAGAAGTGGAAACTCATCAGACTGTGCCGCATACTGTGTCAGATACACCTCCACAAAGCATTTTTAAAGAGAGCCTCTGCAGGAAAAGAACTCCCCTGGGCCAGTACTGAGGGCTTCAAGACCTGTGCACCACCACACTGAAAAACTAAGAGCAACAGCAGGGTAGCCATCCCTGAGCAACACAATACAATGTGCTGGATGCCCATTTGAAATTGTAAATGATAGCTGTGCCTTAAGAACAGGAGGACCATGGAGGAGCAGCATAAGCGCAGGCCCGGACGCCCTACTTTCCGCCCTCAACACATCTGCCAGGGCACAGCAGAGGTGGGGAGCATGGCAGGAAGATGAACAAAGAGGCCAGAGGTGGAAAGAAGTGCAAAACCACCATCACTCGCAGAGGGGTGGGAAGGCCCAGAAGAGCAGGGAACTTTAAGTCTGCTACGCAGCCAGGAACAGGAGTCGATGGTGCTTCCACCACCAGCGGGAAACAGAATGAATTCTCTTAAGGAGCTCCCACTTAGAAAAGCAGCAAGAATGTCAAATAGGAGGAATTAACCCAGTGAAAAATGTGGGTGGTCCCCTGCAGAAAACTGGAAGATGCTGCCCAGTAGAAGCACCTGGTTGTGGGCTGGAAGACCAAACCTTGTAAGCACCTAAGCCCAAACGCATGAGGGACAGGGCTTGGCAAGCTGAGTCCCTACCTAAGGGCAGGGAGCTGGAGGCAGAAGCACCACTCCATCTGACCACCCTGGGGGCTTTTTGGAGCTTGGCACAGGGCAGCGAGGGCAGCTGCAGAGGGCAGCCCAGGAGGGGGTTCCTGCCTCCTGGAAGGGTCACTGGCATGTACAAATAGGACTAGGAGTGTGGACAGGATAGAGGAAGACAGGGAGGAGGCAGCACAGGCCAGGGCCTCCTGGCCTTTAGTTCATGAGAGAGGAGGCTGGAGCCACTTGCTGACTCAGAAGCCCAAAGAGAAAATAGGTGGAGACCAGAGGAAGCCTCCTTGGAGTGCAGCTGGAGGAGGCCCAGGATGTGTGTGGATGCAGATAAGGTCACTGGGGGCAGGAAGTTAAGCACTACCCTGTGGCTTGTTTCCCAGCAGGGGTCACAACTGAGTGAGAGAGCGATGGGTGTGGTTCTGCCCACCCCTCTGCATCTCTGCACGCACTCTGCCCTCACATGCCATCAACTGCCCTTCATGAGTCCACTGTGTCTCCTCCCAACCCCCTGTGGGAACTGAGGTAACTGAAAAGTCTAGGAGCCCCTAGACATGCCCGAGGAGTGCATAAGCCACGTCCTGGGTCAGGACATCATAGAGCCACTGCACTGGCCCCAGGTATCCCCAAGTCCTGGGCTACAGCAGGGCAACACCCAGTGCAGTTCTGCAGACTGCAGGTCCCTTGCCCACCTCCAAGGGGCTGGTCAGCAGTCCTGGACACCAGCAGGGTCTTGTATGCAACTGCACACAGCTAGGGGCTGAATTACCATCAGGCCCTGGCACTTTCTCCTCATCTCCCACAACCCTCTTCCCCCATAGCCACCTCCAGGACCACCCCAACCTTGGAGCATAAGACCAGTCCTGCCCAGTGGGTGGGGGCACCTGCTGAACCTGAAACAGAGGTAGGGAAGTGGGAATACCCTGGATGCCCTGGGATCCCAGCAGGCAGCCACCATGAAAGGGCAAAGCCAGGGACTGGGGTCTTAGTGCCTAGGGCAGAGGGTCCTGGCACCTCTACCCCCTTCCTCAGCTTAGCCCACTCCATGCCCCTCAAAGCAGGCCAGGGATCAGGAGAGGCAAGGATGAAGGACTGCTCTGAGCAGGCAAGAGGAAGGGTGTGGAGCTCTGGGCCTAGATGGGGCAGTGGCCCAGGGATTCCCAGGTGATTTCTCAGGCCCCTGCTGGAATGAGGGGACTGACTATGTCCACAGCATGCCTCCCACACATGCCCCGTCTTACGAGACCAGTGGGGTTGGGCAGCTGTCCATCTGCCCCTGATCCAGCCAATGTGATAGACGTGGTCGCGAGGGAAGGGGAGAGGTAAGAAGGATCTGGCATGTGACCCAGGGATGGGGTGGGGAGTGGCCTCCATTCCCTTCACCAGCACCAGCCCCGCCTAATCGCTTCTCTCTCCTGTGAGTTCTTTGGAGAAGGAAGCGCACCAGAGCAGAGGAGGGCTTTCCCTGTACACAGCCGGCTATGCTTTAGAAGCACGCTCTGGCGGGGGCACTGGCTGCCTTCTCCAGGCTAACGGGACAGTGTTTGCAGGCCTTCCCAGTATAGGGAGCCTCTCCCACTAGCCTTGACTCCTGCATGTGAAGTAACGCAGCAGCCTTTGCCCTTGGTTCTTGTCTGGTCTGGAGGAGTCTCTTCTATTGGGCAGAGGAGCCACCTTTGCAGCCAGACTTCTCCAGGTGTGCATTCCCCAAGCTCTGGTGTTGCTGTAATAGCTCACAGGGAGCTTGTGCTCCATCCAAGAGCAATGCCACTCTCCCCATGTCCCAGGGCCACCTCAGGATCCTGTGGGATCCAGCACTCAGGCTGGTTTCAGTGAAAGAAGAGAGGACCTCCATGTTGACCCCTGATCAGCTCTGCCTCTAGCCCTGGTCCTCACTCCTCCAGAGCCACCATCACTGCTTCTCAGGCTGAGCCCTTGAGTTCTCAAGGGCAAGGTAAGGAAGCAAGTTTGCCAGCCCCTGACCCTCTAGCAGCATGGAGTCACCAGGAAAGGCTGGGAGGAACGGTTAGGCTCCAGTTCCTTCACAGGTGCAGAATGGGGCCAGCAGTCAGAGCAGAGTGTGTGGGACAGCCTGACACTCACACCCTGATCCGTGGCCACAACCTCACCAGCCTCTGCACAGGTGAGACCTGAGGGTTTTGGTGCTTATGCTCACGAGTGTGCATGCATAAGATTGTGTGCACACCTGAGTATGACCTGTATGCACCTGCATGTACCTGTGTGCACCTACGTGAGCCTGCCTGAACCTGTGTGAGCCTGCATGTGCCTGTGTGTTTTTCTGTGCACCTGTGTGTGCCTGAATGTGTGACCGAGCATGTCTGAGTATACAGCTATGTGCATCTGCGTGCTCACTTGTTTGCACCCCTGATTAAGTGTCTGCTTCTGTGTGTACTTGCTTATTCTTGAATACCTCAATGCTCCTGAGCATGCCAACGTGTGCCTGCACCTGCAACCCAGCTGGGCAGTCAACATCAGTGGGGAGGGCAGCGTGTCTGTGGTTTCGTGGTTGCTCTGTTTCAGAGCTGAGTTTTCCCGCTTGCTTCTGCGGAAGAGTGGGCTGGGTCTGCCTGACAAGCGAGTGCTTGTCTACAAGCAGGAGCCTGCTGCCTGCATAAGGTCTGTGCTGGGGCATGTGCATGTCTCCTGGAGGTGGGCTGGTTTTGGGAGTGTGATTTGGCACTTGTGTTGGTGGGGGGACATGTGTGAGCATCTTGGGGCTTGTCTCCAACATCTACAAATGTAGGATGTGACACTCCCCTGTGCCAGGTTCAGCGGCCCTGGAGTCCCCGGCACTCAGTGGTCCCTTGGCAACAGAGTGCCAGGATCTTCCAGTTTGTGTCCTCAGGTCTGTGTGAGGAGAGCTATCTTGCTGCTGCTATACTGGCCACAGTTGTCAGATAAAGTGACACATCCTCCTGGAAGAGGCAGGTGTTTGTCCTGAGCCCTCAACTGGTGGGTGGCACATCTGAGAAGCAGTGGGTTGTCATGGGTCACAGGAGCCACGTCAGAGACATGCAGGGGACCAGGCTTCACTTTTCCCAGACCCGCTCCCAGGCAGGCCAATTGGAGACAGCAGCATCAGTTCTAGCTGTGCAAAGGGAGGCCTTGGCCACCAGATCTGACACTACTAAGGTCTAACCAGAGCCTCTTGCCACCCAGAATGAGTGTGTCTGTAGGGACCAGTCCAGGGTCTGGCACCTGCAGAGCTTCCAGATTGTTCCCACTTTATGGGCAAGGACAAGAGGTCACCTGTGGCCTGCCTTGTCCTCAGACCCTGCCCTGCAACCCTGTGAGCTGCTGAGGCAGGCTTCTGTGACCTGTCCCTGTATCCCAGTAGAGGTCCTGCCATGGCCTGTATCATGGCCACAGAGTATACTGTCCAAGTTCACAGGCCAAGGGAAGGGAGAGATTGGACCCAGAGCCCACATCCTGAACTCTGCCTCCGTGGTCCTCGTAGGATGAAAACTATTCCTGTCAGTGTTGCTCAGGCACCTAGCAGCATGCTAGAGTTGGGGTGGAGGACACACAGGATCTGAGGAGACAGAGGGAGTGTCTGGGCAGCCTGAAGACAGGGAGTACCACCCTCCTGAACCAATCCCCGCAGGGTGCTTGGTCCAAGGCCCTCCTGGGGCAAGGGAGGAAAGAACAGACCCCCTACAAACATCTGCTTGCTGACCAGCATCCGAACCCCCACAGCCTGGGACAGCAGGAGCCTGGGGCCCCCAGGCAGCTACAGAGCAGGTGGAAACTAGCTCCTGTGTTGCTCACCAGCCACCTCAGCTGAGGACACTCTAGAGACAGCAGGACAGAGACAAGTCTGGAGTTGTCCTCAGTTGTCCCTGCCCACATGTGTTCAGGAAATAGCAGCTTGTTCTGCAACTGGCCGAGCTTTGCTTTGAGGTTAGACATGAGGACACATCCAGGGCTGTCTGAGAGACATAGGGCAGATAAATAGTAAAATCCCACCCTGACCCTGCTCCAAATGGACAGATCTATTTTAAAGGGCACAGGGCCCCAGCCAAGCCCAGCCTCAGGGAAACCTGGTGAGCCTCAGAAGCACCTGAGCCAGGCACCAGCTGCACAGTGGAGACAAGGGGCGACCTCTGCCTCAGCTGCACACCCCCCTCCACTTTGTGGAGCCTACTGGTGCCTGCAGGCTGCAAGGTAGGGCAGAACCATCTTTAACCTCTGAGGAAATTCTGCAGGGCCACCACCATCACCAGGAATCCAACCAGGCCCTAGCCCTTCCCACCTTGCCCAACACCATTCGTGCCCCCTGAATCCACAACCCCTCTGCTGACTCCAGGCCCCCTTCCTTCCACCTTTCCTGGGGCTGCTAGTTTTGAGACACCCCAAGGTCCTCTTTCCTGATTCTGATGCACCTGTCCACCCATCCCTGGGCCTGGGCCTGCCCCCAAGGGCAGTGGGTGTGAGCCAGGCATGGAGCAGGATCACTAGGTTGGGGCGGGACTTGGTGCTCTGTGCTATTGCAAGTCCTTGCAGCCAGATATTCCCTCACAAGTGCTCACAGCACCTGGACGTCTCCCCCAGTGTTCAGCAGAAACAGGCCTGGCAGCCATGGCTGAGCTGTGGGCAGTCTTGGGGGTGCACCAAGGAGGAGGCCTCCTTTCCACCCAAGGGAGCTCGACCCTCCCCACTGCCTGCCCCTAAACCTCCATCTCTGCTCCCCCAGGTGAGGCTGAGGGCACCATGTCTGCGAGGGGCAACCACTCAGAGGTGGCCGAGTTCATCTTGGTGGGCTTCACGGGCCCCATGGGGCTCCGCCTATGCCTCCTGCTGCTGTTCCTGCTGGCCTATATGCTGACCATCACAGAGAACCTGATCATCATCACAGTGATCCGCACCAGCCCCACACTGCACAAGCCCATGTATCTCTTCCTCAGCAACCTGTCCTTCCTGGAGGTGTGGTATATCTCTGTCACCGTGCCCAAGATGCTGTTCAGCCTGGCTGCACCCCGCTTCCGTCGCATCTCCTTCACTGGCTGCATGGCGCAGCTCTACTTCTTCCTGGCGCTGGCCTGCACTGAGTGCACGCTCCTGGGCGTCATGGCCTATGACCGGTACGTGGCCGTCTGCAACCCGCTGCGCTACCCAGCCGTCATGAGTCCTGGCCTCTGCAGCCTCCTGGCAGCCAGCTCCTGGCTCTCGGGCTTCACCATCTCCCTGGGGAAAGTCTTCTTCATCTCCCGTCTGGGCTTCTGTGGCCCCAACGTCATGAACCACTTCTTCTGTGACGTGTCCCCGCTGCTGAACCTTGCCTGCTCTGACATGTCGGTGGCGGAGCTGGTGGACTTTCTGCTGGCACTGCTCATCCTGCTGGGGCCGCTGCTGCTCACCATCTTCTCCTACTCAGCCATCCTCACCGCCGTGCTGCGCACCCCATCCCAAGGCGGCCGGCAGAAAGCCTTCTCCACCTGCAGCTCACACCTGGCTGTGGTGGTCATCTTCTACTCTGCCTCCCTCTTCATCTACGCCCGGCCTCGTGCCATCTACTCCTTTGACTACAACAAACTGGTGTCTGTGGTGTACACCATTCTCACACCCCTGCTCAACCCAGTCATCTACTGCCTGCGGAACCAGGAGGTCAAGCAGGCGCTGCACAGGGCAGTGCAGAAGAGGACAGCCCAGGCCCTGGGCAGCTCCTCCTAGGTGGACCCATACCACCTGCACCCCCTCCAAATCCCCACACCTCATCAGCCTCCGCAGGCAGCAGCGCTGATGGGGGCTGCAGGGAGGGTGGGCTCCTCCTTGTGCCCCAGCTCAAGTCCTAGCTCATGGGGTGACTGCATAGCCAGCTGCCCCCATGCGGCTAACCTCCACCCTGCCCAGTGGGAATCCTCAGGAGCCCTCACCTGAACCCCAGGGGCCACGCAGGGCTGTGTGCTTTCTAACTGAGAGTCTCAGCCCACACCAGCAACCCCTTCCCACCAAGGAGAGAAAGTGCCCCAGGCTTCAGGTGGAGACATCAGTACACAGATCCTCTGGTCACCCACGCTGCACAGGGAGCACAGAAGCCAGTGCCAGCCTGCTCCCACCACCCGCTACCCAGCCCTGAGGCCTCTACTGGGTGGTCCCCTTCCAGCAAGCCTCCAGGAGCCTCACAATGGTCTTTGAGAGGACAGCTGAGGAGGGCAGAAAATCACTTGGAAGGAGGGCAGAGCAAGTAGTTCTGGGAATGACCAAGAAAAGCAGCCACTCAGTCACTGATGCCCACGCAGGATGCGCATGTCCATGACCACGATCCAGCTGTCAGGAACCAGAGGAGTACATGAGTGTGGGGGCAAGACAGGGTTCCTGGGACCCAGGCTCACAGCCCCTGGGACACTGACCAAAGATGGGGTGGGTCCTCTCCCAGGGTTGGTACCCAGTGCCCAGCCTTCAGGCCCCTCCCTGCCACCCTCTCATGCTGTCCACTAGCACAGGGAAGGAGCCCTGGAAGGATGAGAAGCCCTCCAAGCAAACATGCTCAGAGCCACCAGAGGGTGGGAGTCTGCAGAAGGTCCTGGCCCCAGCCAAGACCCTCTATCAATGTCCGTGCTGACCATGGCCTGGCTTGAAGGGCTGGGAAGGCCAGCTCCTGGGTCTCCCTGGAGGACCCTTCATCTGCTCCTCCTGAGGGGCTGAGAGGGAGGCACAGGCTTCAGCCTCAGGCCCACTGCTCCAGATCCCCTCACAGTAGACAAGAGTCGTGTCATGCCATCAGTTGACCTTCAGGTGGCATAAGGACCACACCACCCTCAGCCCAGCCAGAGCCATGGACGCACCTCATGTGGCCAGAAGCCACGCCAAGCCTGTGATGGTCCTTCAGGGGATGATTCCCAGCTGTGCTGACAAAGTTGTAGAACACCCACCTTGCAGAGGACCCTGGGTAGTCCCACTAACTCAGAACCCTCACAGCACACACAGAAGAGGGTGGGCCCTCCTTCCACACTTTTGGGTTTGGGCTTGGCTGTGTGGGAAAGGCCCCATGCTGACCAACAGCAGATCCAAAGCAGAGGGCTCCCAAGACACACACAGAGTGTGCAGGGACACATGCCAGTGCATGAGGGTAGGGCCCTTCAAGTCCTAGAGGGGCAGCCTCGGCTACTCTGGGGGTGGTACGTGGTCTGAGGATCTCTCTGGGTGCTCTTTGTCCACAGAGATGTGAGCAGGGGCAGAGGCAGGCAGAGCAGGTACTTCAGGACTGTGACAAGATGCCCGGAGGCCCTCCTGCTGGATACTGCTTGGCCTGAGGGACTCATCTCTGCATCTGCATGGGGAAGACACAGAGCCCTGCCCTGTGTTCCCAGGAAGAGGGGGCCTTTCCCTGCAGACTGGACAACGGAGCAGATGTTCTAGGAAAGAACAGAAGTTATGAGTACCTCCCTGTTCCAAAAGGGATGAACTTCCAAAACAAACACCTATAAACTGATCTTTCCAAGAGAGGAGTGGAGCCTGGTGTGGCGGCCACACCTGTACACTCAGTGCCCAGAAGGCTGAGGCAGGAGGATTTCAACCTCAAGGTCAGCCCACGTACCTTAACAAGGCCCTGTCTCAAAATAAATAAAAAGGGCTGGGGTTGTAGCTCAGAGGTAGAGTGCCCTGGGTTCTATCCCCAGTACCAAAAAAGAAAGGGGGAAAAAACTTGTTCGACTGGAGCATCTTTTCATTAGTAAGTTGTAAGTGAAGTACCAGCCCTGGCATGATGCTGCCCGGCCCCAGAGGGACCAAGAGAATCAGGAAACCCACAGCCTGGCATCATCACTGGAAGCTGGAACCCTATCATAGGACCTGTCACAGCGAAATCTGCCATCCCCAGGGCATGGGGGCACAGGACCTGCCCACAGCAAGGCCTGCCAGGCCCAGGGTGTGGGGGCACAGGACCTTCCCACAGCAAGGCCTGCCAGGCCCAGGGCAGGGGAGCACGGGACCTGCCCACAGCGAGGCCTGCCAGGCCCAGGGCATGGGAGCACGGGACCTGCCCACAGCGAGGCCTGCTAGGCCCAGGGCATGGGGGCATGGGACCTGCCCACAGCGAGGCCTGCCAGGTCCAGGGCATGGGGGCACGGGACCTTCCCACAGCAAGGCCTGCCAGGCCCAGGGCATGGGGGCATGGGACCTGCCCACAGCAAGCTCTGCCAGGTCCAGTGCATGGGGGCACAGGAACTCCCACAGCAAGCTCTGCCAGGCCCAGAGTGCGGGGGCACAGGAACTGCCCACGGAGAAGCATGATGCTTCTGGGGACAGGGAGGCATCTGTAAGTCAGTCCCAGCAGACAGCAGGACAGGTGGCAGGAGAAGAAAGTCCCTCCTAAAGCCAGAAGATCTAGGACACAGGGCCAGCTGGCATCATGTGTGGCCCCAAGGCTAATTTGACCTCTTCCTTCAGGAAGTAGGGGCTACCACACACTTCAAGAAGAATAGGGACAAGGTCACACCTGGAAAGATGCCTTAGAGTCTGGGGAAAGTGGTCAGGGCAAGAGGAGGGACAGGGAGATGGGGATCCCCAGGGATGCACCTCAGGATGGCTAGAGGGTCTGGGTGGAGGCAGCCCCATCAGCACCATCCGGCTGTTGGGAAGGAGTGAAAATGGGGACCCATGAAGGACACCCAAGGATGAGGAGCGGGGTGGAGGAGTAGGGAGGGTAGAGAGGCCCAATGGGGGCGATGCCCTCTGGTTTGCTGACAAGAAAGGGCTTGGAGAACTGGAAGAGTTGAAGGTGCAGGAGGCAGGGCCAGCACTGGGCCAGTGCAGCCTGGGCAGGAGGAGGCTCCTGGGTACAGCTGCTGCCCCCAGCCCAGATCCTGCCTGAGGGCCACACTCTGGAGTCTTCTCCACCTCTGGAGGCAGACTTCCTACCTCCAGGTCCTCTGGCAGTGGAACCCAGAGCCCCTGTCACTGCCCACCAGGGGTCCCACAGACACCAGCTGCCAGTCCCCTCAGGGCCCATCCCCTCCAGGCCCCTCCAGGAGCTCCTCCTCCCAGCCCAGTCCCTGACCCCATGCACCAACAGGTCATCTGTGGTTCATAGGGTGAATCCCAAAGTGCTTGTCTGCCCTGCTGTTACCACCATCCTCCCTGCCCGGTCAGCTGTGCCCCATGCTCCTGCTGCCCCCACAGGACACTGAGGGCGACCCCTGTCAGGGCCCCCTCTCACCAGCTTGTCTCCAAGCAGGGCCGCACAGAGAAACATCCGTCCTCCAGCCTGGCTCCTGGTAGGTGTCAGGGCCTCTGGGCTGTCCAAGCCCATGAGTGCCTCTCTGGTCTCGTGGGGATAGGTCATGCCTGTCCTGATCACCCTCTGTCCAGGATGAACATGCCAGCAGGAAGAAAGGTGCTTGGGCACTAGAAGCCTCTGCCAGAGAGGAAGGAAGCCTTGGACTGCAGAGGGAAACTGCTGTGCAGAAGACAGAGAGAAGTAGGCCCCGGGGAACAAACTGTCCACTCCTTCCTCACCTCCAGGGGCAGCAAGACCCAGTCCTGATCCCAGTAAAACTCTGCAGTGAGCCAGGGGAAGCCCAGAGGGTCCTAGACTCGGGTATGCACAGACCTCTTAGCGCCATGGACAGACTGAGCAGGCAGCCACTGACTGCAAGGACCCCAGGCCCCTTAACACAGGTGACAAGCAGGAGCATGGAAAAGGCTACTCTAAGGAAAATGGTCATCCTGCAGCCAGAGGACTAGATGCTTATGGCAGAGAGTGGGGTGCTCAGCTGGGCCTCCTGCCCAACTGTACCCCAAAAGCTCCTGTCATGGTCCAGCTGTGAGGTGTCCCCCAAAAGCTCACGCATGAGCCAATGCAAGAAAGTTCAGTGGTGAAAGGATTGGGCTGTGACAGCCTAGACCTGATCAGTGCATTATTCCCCTGATGGGGATTAGCTGGGTGGCAACTGTAGGCTGATGGGGTGTGGATGCAGGACGGGGGTCTCCGGGGGCACACCTCTGGGGTTTATATTTGGTGAGATGAGCTTAGTCTCTCTCTGCTTCCTGGTACCACCTCCTACCTGCCTTCCTCTGCCCCCAAGTTCTGCATGGTGTTCCTTCTGCTTCACCGAGGGCCCCAAGTTGCTCAGCCGGCCATCTATGGACTGAGAGCTCTGAAGCTGGCAACCTCAAGTTAACTTTTCCTCCTCCAAAATTGTTCTCATCAGGTCTTTTGGTTGCAGCAGCAAAACAGCTGATTAAAACAGGAATAAAGAAGAAAGGGAGGAAAGCACCCTATATAAGGAGACTGAGCAAAGAAAGGACTCAATAGGACTCGAAGAAGAAGGAAGCACTCACAAAATGGAACCAAAAGGTGAGGTGCACTTAAAACGTGTTTTGAAAACAGAGAATCCACTCAGGAGATCAATAACAGGAGAGAGTTCAAGAATGTTCAGAGAAAACAGTAGCAGTGACACAGTCCAGCTCCCTAGGGAGGACAACCAGAGCAGTCCACCACCTCAAAGCCACAGTGTGAAGATCAGGGAGGAGGCTTAGGCTCAGGGACAGGAGAGGCTGGTGCCACAGGGTTCACACCCCAGCTGTGCCAGCCCCTTCAGCCTCTAGCCCTTGCCAGCCAGGGACCCTGCACCCTACCCTGCTTGGGTGGGTTTCAAAGGTCTGCATTCCAGGACCAAGGACAAGCAGGCAGGACCCAACCCCCATGGGCCCAGGACAACCTAGGACCACCAGTCAAGTTGACCTGTGGATGTTGACTCCCCCCGTGTGTCAGGAAGAAACAAAAATGCACAAAAATATCCCTTCTAGGGGAAAATAATGTCAGAGTGAGCGAATCATTCCCTCAGGTAGCTTCCAACAGTGTTCAGCACATGGGGATGTCATATGCAGAAGTAAGGGCTGGTGCAAGGGCTGGTGTTGGGCTCAACAGGAAGCAGACCCCTCAACAACTCTGCCCATAAAGAAGTTAGAAAGGTGTGGGAGGCTGCAGCCCTATCAGCGTGACCCTGCACATTCACAGGGTGCATCCGTTATGGTTCAGATATGAGCATGCCCCAGAAGGTCCTTTATTGAAGCAGGAGGTGAAATGGTCAGATGCTGAGAGCTGTAGGCTACTGGCGGAAGGGTGTGTTTGATGACATAATGATGGGAATGGCCCAACTGCGGGTGGGCACACCTTGAGCTCCGTATCCTGTGCCTGGCTCCTCCCACTCCTCTGCTTCCTGGCAACGTGAGCTGAGCTGCCTTCCTCTGCAGGGCCCTTGCACCACGGTGCTCTGACCAATGAAGCTGGCTGATAATGGACCAAGACCTCTGAAGCTGGACCCAAAACAAACTTTCCTCCTCTGAGGGATTGTCAGCCATTCCAGTCACCACAATGAAAAGCTGACACGGCATTCTTTTCTGACCCATGTGGGATTAAAGCAGAACTACATTCCAGGTCTTGAAAGAAATTTAAACTTAAAATAACTAGACGTGGTACAGCGTATGATTCCCAACTACAGTAAAACTAAAATAAAATCATAAAATGAAAAGAGTCCTGGAAGATGTCCAAATACTCAGGACCAATATGCTTCTAAATGGTCCATTAATCAAAGAAGAAATCAAGAGAAATTATATAATGTGTTAGGGCTAGAAATGTGGCTCAGTACAGCACCTGCCCAGCATGTGCAAGGCTTTGGCTTGATCCTCAGCACTTAAAAAAAGAAAGGAAGAAAGAAATGAAAATGAAAACAACACGTAAAATTACAGGCTGCTGAGGAAGCAGCACTTAGAAATGCCCAGCACCACAGACCTGCGGTAAAAGAGGAAAGGGCCTTAAATCAGTGACAAAGCTTCCACCTTGAGCAGTGCAGGAAACAACGACCAAGCACAAAATGAGCGAAGCAAAGGAAATAGGATCAGAGCAGAAATCAGCAAAAGATAAAACAGAAAGACAATATGTAAAATCAGTAAGACCAGAAGCTTCTTCACTGATATACCAGTGAAATGGACAGACCACTATTCAGGCTGATCAGAAAAAATAAGATAAAACATAAACCACCAATTATGAAAGCCCTGCAGGCTCTAAAGACCTGAAGGGGCAATAAGGACCCCCTGCGGGTTCTACGGACCTTGAAGGGGCAATGAAGACCCCCTGCACACTCTCCAGACGTTGAAGGGGCAATGAACACCCCCTGTGGGCTCTAAAGACCTTGAAGGGGGCAATGAAGACCCCCTTTGGGCTCTCCAGATCTTGAAGGGGCAATGAAGACCTCCTGTGGACTGCCCAAGTGAGCTGCCCATAGAGAGAGCTTGGCAAGACCACCCTGAGAAGCAACCTGCCAATTACTCTCACTTTAAGTCTGCAAATTTGGAGGGTGATGGCACAGAGGATGGGACCCACAGGAAGGAAAGCAGTGACCACTGCACAAGTTGGAGGCCGTTTGTCACTCATCGCTGTGGGACAGGATGATGGCACATCATGTGTCCTGGTGCATGAGTGGGCCTCGGGGCAACAGAGACAAAGAGGGCTTTCTCTAGCTGCCTGTGAGAGGCTGTGGCACCTGCCACTATCCAACACCCATCCCAGGCTCACCACCTGCTGCCTGAGTGCAGCCCCTGCACAGCAGTGTGCATACCTGTCAGGGCAGTTGTGAACAGTGACAGTGACCACAGTGACGGGTCATGCTCACAGGCCATAGGTGGTTTATGCCAAAAGGGTGTTTTCACCTAAGAGTCATGAGCAGAGCTGCCCAGCAAGCTTGCAGGGGACAGAAGCAGACAGGTCCCCATAGCCAGCAGCACAAATGGCCAAGTACCTGGGGCCACGAACTTCCCACAGAAAGAGGACAGCACACAGTGACTTCACAATCCTGGTCCCCACAGGAACCACACAGACATGCATTCCAGGTCCTCCTTCTCCCAGACTGAGCCAACCATGAGACGGACACTTAAACAGGTGGAGCAGGATTCCCTCTTTTTCCCTTTAAGAAGATAAGTGTGGGGGCTGGAGCAGTGGCTAAGTGTTTATGGTGCTTGCCTGGTATGCACAAAGACACAGGTTCAAACCTTAGCACCACGTACACAAGGAAGTGTTGAGCATTGAAACCCACATGAAAAACTGGATAAAATTGATTTCTCTCTCTCTCTCTCTCTCTCTCTCACTGTCCCTCTCTCTTAAAAGAAGAGAAGGAGGAGGAGGAGGAGGAGGAGGAAGAAGAAGAAAAAGAAGATCAGTGTGAAGGCAGGTATGATCACCACACCTCTGTGTCAGATCAGCATGAAGGCAGGTGTTATCACCACACCCCTGTGCTAGGAGATGGCATGAAGGCACGTGTGATCACCACACCACTGTGCAGATGGGGAGCCTGAGCACAGTACACCGGCGTGTTTTCTCAGACACAGAGCTACTGGGAGGACTTGTGCCACGTGCTGCCCAGTGGTGGACATTGAAAGAACCCACAGTATAAAATAAATAAATAAATAAATTTTTATTTTGAGACAGGTTATTGCTATTTTGCTTAGAGCCACCCTGATTTCTTGAGTTTGATTTAAACTTCTGAAACTCCATCTAGTGACTCCCAGGTCACTAGGAGTACAGGCATGGGTCACCCTACCCATCTAGTATATTTTTACCTATATTCACGATATGTATGCAATTTATTACTAAATAAAAATGAAGGTTAATATGCTAAAAAAAGAAAGAAAGAAAGAAAGAATCCACAGTAAGGCACGAGCAGCTCAGTTGGCTCTGGGACTTAAGATGAGCTTTCTAGCTGGTCACAGCCATTTGCACTGAGCTCCTGGGAAGAGAGCACAACAGGGGACAGAGGTGGCCATGTGGCCCACCATTTGCAGGCTGGCACTTGTCCTAGGCATTGCTTACTGTTGTAGGACCAAGTACAGTCCTTCAGGCCAGTAGACATGAGGAATCTCCCATAGAAGCCCCACCCTGCCACCAAACCCAGGATCAAGGGAGACCTGCTTTGTATCCCCATAGCAAATGAAGAAAAAATGCTCAACTCTTTGGACCTCAGGAAACAAAACCAAGTCACAGAGTGTTGCACACACTCCCCACCCATGACTGCCCTCCTGGGGAATGGGGCAGTTGCACCACCATGCTGGACATCATTATCAACTGATGCTGGATGCACACGGTCATGGCCACGGCCTGGCAATGGCTCTCGGACACACACCCAAAAGAAATGCACACACATCTCCCCCACTCGGAAGAACAGTGAGAGCAGCATTATTGACGATAGTCCCAAAAGTGCCCTCAGTGGCAAGGAGGAGCCACGGTCTGATTGTGCAATGGAACTGTCAGGTGAAAAGTGAGGACCAGTCACGCACACCACAGGAGTCAGGACTCTGGGGGAGCTGCGATGAGGCTGAAGGCTTCTGCAGACAGCCTGCTCTTTGAAGGAGAATTCCACAAAGACCATGACAAAAGGAGGCTGCTGAAGCCCTGGTCCCGCCTCACCCTCACAGCCTCTGCCCTGGGTTGCCCTTGGCAGAGGATCCTCTCCAGAACCAGGCTCAGCCCTCTCCTCGCTTTCCACTTCCAGCTGCCAACACTGTCCCTGGGGCACATTACTGCTGCATAATTGCTTGCTTCAAATTAATTAATTCCTCTGAGCTGAACTCCGTGGTGACTTGAAGCATCATTAATTGGAAAAGTCCTCACCCTCGCAGGGGTGCCCTGGACCCTGCCCTGCCTAATTAACCAAAACCACACAACTTCCTGAACCCAAGCCAGGTGTGGCAGCCTAAGCTGCCCAGCCTCCCCAGGTCCCTCCAGCCTCTTTGTAATGGTGCCCCAGGGAAAGCAGCTCACGGTCCCCTGGCTGCTAGAACTTCCTCAGAAAAGTTGTCTGAGATCTTTGTAAGCTGTAAATTGGATTGAGTACCAAGAGGATTGCACACGGTTCCCCAGTGGCCTCAGTGCAAACTTTTTACTAGACACAGGTTTCAGAACAAAAAACATTCTTCACCCAATGCTGCCAGCCCCTGGGGTTGAGCAGGTCAAGGAGCAGGCAAGGCTGAGGGTGCCCTTGGGGCTGCAGAGCTGCTAACTGCAGCGGATCAGCTGGAAAGCAGAGAAGCCATGAACACACCTCCTGCAGATGACCTGCTGCCACCTGCTGTCTGGACACACCTGCAAGAAGGCTGAGGTGCCAGGCACGAAAACCAATCCAGACCCAGGAAGTCCCTGGCATGGCAGCCAGACAGGGGCAGTGTCCAGCTGGCAGGTGCCCCCTCAACAAGTGCTGCCTCAGCAGGTGTCCCCTCAGCAAGTGTCCCCTCTGCAGGTAAATCTTTGCAGTTCTTCCTCTCCCAGCACCTTGTAAGATGGAGGCTTTTCCCAGTCCCGGCCTTACAGGCTAAACATATATCTTATAGAAGGGGCAGCTGATGGGCTGTAAGGGACTGAAGAGTGTTTAGGGTTCAGTGCCCAGGAGCTGCCAGCTTTTGGCCGCTGCCCCTCTGCTCATTCCTCACAACCTGGGACCTCAGCTTTTTGTATTTACCAGCTGCTTGAGGATTGGAGACAGGGCCAGCAGCCCCCGGGATAGCACCTGATCCCTGCACATGGATCTTTGCAGTCCTGCAGTGTGAGCTCCCACCTCCAGCCCAACCACCTGGGTCCCAGGACATCTCCAAAGTTCACATTATTACTGACGTGCATTCTAATGCCAAAGGCCATGCGCCTCAACCATAGAGCGACCAGGAGCCACAGAATTGGGAACAAGAATGATCCACAATGTTAGATCCCTGGGCAATTCTCAGATGTGATAATTACATTGTCATGTTTTGTTTTTTTAAGAGAGAGGAGAGAGAGAGAGAGAGAGAGAATCAATTTTATTCAGTTTTTCGCATGGCTTTCGTTGCTCCAACACCTGGTTGTGTAGGTGGTGCTGGGGAGTTCCACAGCCCAGCTCTACCTGAAGTCCTCTGCAGTGGCCAGCACAAGCCATCCAACAGCAAAGGGCAAGATGGGCATGCAGTTGGTCCAGGCACCCTGGAAGGCACACTTAAGCCACAGGATGCCAGTCAAGAAGAGCCACCGGCAGCTCCTTAGCTCTGTAGCAGCAAGAAAGGCCAACAGAGAGGAGAGGAGGGGATGAAGCCGATGTCACCTCAAGTAGTCAACAGAAGGGAGAGAGCTGGACGTGGGCTCTGCCACATGCTCGGGAGTCTGCTATCACTGAGCCACCGAGCACTGAGAAGCCAAGCTATTTAACTTCAAAGTTTGGGGCATTCCCTCATCAGGCCAGAGGAAGGTGACCAAGAGCCTGAAGCACTGTGACAGGGCTTGGATCTGGAATGTTCCCAAAGCCTCATGTGGTAAAGGCTTTGGGGAGGTGATGAGATCAAGAGGTCACTGACCCCATCTGCAGAATGATCCACTGTAGGGCTCCAAACTGGGTGGACTGTTAGGAGGCGTGGGAAGCAGCTGGAGAGAATCTGTCTTGCAGGGTGTGGCATGTGGACTTCCTCTTGTTCTGGCCCCCACCATGGATGAGACCAGGAGGCAAGCAGCTCTGCTTCCCCATGCCCTGTCCACCATGCTGCCCCAGCTCCTAGCAAAGGTGCAGCTGACCATGGGTAGAGCATGGACCCAGAGATCTTTTCCAGTTTCCAGATGAACTGTTGATGAAGTGGATTCCACCAGACTCCTGAGATGTGTGCGTCCGTGCAGAATCACACCCGGGTCCCTGGTGTGGTGTTGATACAATGCATACCTAGAACAGCATGGAACTGTCATACACAGAAGCTGCCATCCAGATTTCTAGCTTCGTAATGAAAAGGAGCAGAAATAAACATCTAGAGGGGAGGTTGAGGGAGAAGACTCACCTTAGGGAATTAAACTTCAAAGATATCTGGATCCTTTGTTAGCAAAAGTAAATATCATGGTTGGTTTAAAAGGCCATTTCATTATTTTTATTTCAGATAAATATTGCTCAACTCTACATCATCTGCCCATCTTAGCTCCAAATACTTAATTTCCAAATAAAATCCATGTTCAGAGAACAGAAGTGTTCCAGCATTGAAAATATGTGCATAATAGTACATATATAAGCACACACACACCCAGTTTTAGCTGCACACCCTTGTGTGGGTCACTGTTCTGGGTTTTGGGGGAATTTTAGAGTTTCTAAAATAAGGATCTAACTTATCAGGGGCAATTTAAAGGGGCCAACATGCCTTTGAATTATTTTTTCCTGAAATATACTTATCTGAAATCATTTTTTTAAGAGAGAGGGGTATAATGAAAGAGAAAGAAAGAAATTTTTATTTGGTTTTTCATGTGGCTTTCATTGCTCCCACGCTTCATTGTGTACATGGTACTGGGGTTCGAACTTGCATCCTTGCACATGCCAGGCAAGGACCATAACCGCTAAGCCACTGCTCCAGCCCCATCTGAAATCATTTTAACTGGAGGTTTTCTTGTTTTATTCCTCTTTAAATTGGTGTTTTACAGCAGACAAAATGGTTATTTATTTAAGAATTGGAAATAGAACTGCTAATACAGTGCTTATGACCATGGTTTTCAAACCCTTCACATAATAGAACATCTGTTCAAATGTAAATTCCTCCAGTCCCACTGATATCACACCACCTGACTGTGCAAGAGAAACAAAGCAGCCCTCTGCTTCAGTACAGAGACTGATGACACCTGCTTTAATTAAATCCCACCTCTGCTTCATTTAATTATGCGATCTGGGATAAGTTCCTGAACCCATCATTATCACATTTCTTACCTGTGCAATTGGAGTTAATGACAGTACCTATCTCACCTGACAATTGTGCAGCTCAAATTAGTTACAGTCTGCAGATATGCTTGTGAGTTCCTGGTACTCGCAAGCACTGTGCAATTGTTATTTGAGGGGTAAACATCTGTACATTAGAAAATGCCTTGCACAACCTACTACCCTGGGCTGGACCAGTTACAGCATTTGTCTGGCATGCACAAGGACACAGGTTCAAATCCCAGCACCACGTACACAATGAAATGTCAGAGCAACGAAAGCCATGTGAAAAACTAAATAAAATTGATTCTTTCTAATTACAGAAGAACTGAGCAGATGGAAAAACATTCCATGCTCATGGTTAGGCAGAATCAATATAATAAAGATGGCCATTCTACCCAAAGCCCTTTACAGATTTAATGCAATCCCCATCAAGATACTTATGGCATTTTTCAGAGATATAGATAAAGCAATTCTCAAGTTCACATGGAACAACAGGAGACCCAGACTAGCCAAAACACTACTCTATAGAAAAGAAGAAAGAGGGGGTATCTCAATCCCTGACCTGAAATTATATTACAGAGCTGTAGTAGCAAAAACAGCATGGTATTGGTATCAAAACAGAACCGAAGACCAGTGGAACCAAATAGAAGATCCTGAGACAAACCCCCATATCTTTAACTATTTGATCTTTGATAAAGGGGGCAAAAGTATAGTGTGGAAGAAAGATAGCCTGTTCAACAAATGGT
>PVKS010026288.1:0-28827 GCA_004027875.1 Aplodontia rufa | reverse complement strand
TGACTTCCTCTTTAAAATCAATAGAAATATGGAAATAATGTTTAAGATACAGTCAGGAATAAGAACAAATCTAATTCCACTCCTGAATTTCTTTACTTGAGAAGTCCTTCAGCCTGTTGGGCATTCCCATACGTTTTCTCTCATAAATCTAAAGACTAAAAACAAAAAGAAAAAAAATTCTTGATCTTAAGTAATCATTTGGGATCCATGTATTAATAAGCTTGCTGTTATTAAGAGTAAAAAGTACCAGTTTTCTCAGGTCTTTGTGAAGAATACCCTCTACAGTACAGAAGAAAAAGATGCTGAATTGCTGAATTAAGTTAAAGCAGGCGATCTATTTTTGATGCAGAATATGAACTTCTTAGAGCTAAAACAGCAAAACCAAACAGACCCAGACATCATCCAGCCTTACCTGCTTCTCTGTTCATAAACAACTTCACAAAATTCAGAGAAAACTGAGTGCCAAAGAAGAAAAGTAGATAAAAAACAATAAACTATTTTGATAGCTCATAGTTTCTAAAATTTATGAATAAAACGTATATGACAGACGAGTTGGATTTCTATCTATTCAGTGTTATCACCACTAAAATTCTGTCCACACTAATCATGGAGTAACAAATGTGAAATTGTATGACAATGGGAGTGTGTGTTTGTAGATTGGGAACCAATTTGGTAGGAAAGATCCTTTATTTGTTAGGAATGTAGGACCAATGGAGGATATTGGGTGATTGGATAATCAAGCAGGAAAATATTATGTAAACAATGTCACCTGTAGCAGGGAGGTACAGAGAGCACACCATGTACCATCCTAATTCAAACATTAGGATTCAAATGTTCAAACACACACACACACACCAACATGTGTATATAATATCTGATATAATATCTGATTTCTCTTTCCTATAACTTGTAATTGTTTACAAAGAAAAAAGATGAGATGTGGAATTGTTTTCTATCAGTACTTTCTGCACATTAGAGAATTTCTTCACTCTGTAAAAAATTCATTTCTCTGCAGAACGAATGCTACTCTTGTTTCTTTTTTGTTTTCATTTCATTATAGTCTAAGAACATTTCTCAAGAGATTGTTGGTTGACATAGCCTATTTGATGCAATGAATTAATTCCTGTATATTTTCTAAAATGGCAAATTAGAAATTTTCTCATTTTGTGGGATAAGATACATGAACAAGTTAGATCAAATACACAGACATCATAATGTATATATCAAACAGGCATAAATGTAACTCTGAGTCTAAATTATAGATATGCTTTCTATATGAAATAATGGTGTGGTTTATATGTAGACACTGGGATAGGAGTGAATATAATTTCCTCTTTTTTTTAGAACTCAAATAGTTGAGAGATTTCTAAAACACCGGATTGAGCTATAAGCCAAAACAACAGTTCCACAAACATGGCAAGCATAACTCTACCAAATATGGATAAAATATAAGCTCGTTCCAAACGTTACCAAATCCTCCAGCCAAAGTGCTCACCCCAAGATTCTTCTCTAGGGCTTGTTTTTGTGAACCTTCTGCCTTTATTCACACCCTACTCGTTCTTTTTCTCCTTCCACCTAACCTGAGGCAGAGTCACTATTATACCCAAGATATTGTACCATGAGGGAAAATAAATCATAGAAAACATAGGAAGCTGTTCAATATCTCACAGGTAAGAACCTGCCCATGATCCACAGTGGTCCTGGGGCCAAACTGGCTATCCTATGTAAAATGGCTAGGTAGTCAGGACAATGGGCCGTGCTCAACCACACCAATGATGTTGGTGCTTTTCTCAGTCTGCTTTACATGAATCTTAATCAAGGCTCACACCCAAAATCAATATAAACTCTGGCCTAACACATACATGACATGGTATCCTGCTTCCAGGAACCCCTTCCCCTTGCAGAGACTCTGCTCTCCTTCCTTATATAAACCCTACTCCTTTTACTGCTGCCTTCAGTGGTTGTCTGGGGGTTTTATTCTTCAGATTCAAGAGACAAGAACCCATATGATTGGTGCCGAATTCCCGGGGTGAATTTCCACACCAAGAGCTGCAACGCACCGCTCAAAAGCAGCGGGGAAACCACACTCTTGCTGGAGAGCTGCTAACACTATTTGGGCTGCACACAACTGCAGCCAGCCCAAATTCCCAGTTTTAACTGGGAATAGCTGCAAACACTGAAAATGGGCTACTTTGGCCACAGAATCTGCAGTGAGCCCAGATTCCATTCACCAGCGGGAGCAGAGAAATCTGGCCTCATCTCAAAACCCCTGTATCAGTTCTGGGTGCAGACCTCAGGGTCTTAAATCCTTGGAGGTGCTCCCTAGCAGGGGACAGAAGGAGGTCAGTGGTTGGAAATTCAGCTGTGGACCAGGGAGATAAAGAACCAGCCACTAGAGTCTCTCCATAAGGATGCGTGCAGACTGCCCTGTGAAGGTTCAGGAGGAAAGATAGACTTAAATGCATGGTGGGGAAGAGGAAAAGGGTCAAGGCAGCCCTGGTGGGAATCTGCAATTCAGGGCTGGAGAAGGAAGTTGAAAAGGTGATCAATCCTGTGACTGGGACAGAGAAGGGCTTCAGTGGTTCAGCAAGCAGGAGTCAGAGGCTTAGCAATGCAGGCAGATGAGGCTGAGGCTGCTATTGAGTGGGAGGCGTGCCTTCCATTCCCAAATGTGACAACTGGACCTGGCCAACTCAAAGCAGAGCCACGTGGTCAGCACGGCTGCTTGAAGAACGAGCTGCAATGAGGTGGCAGGGAAGTGACTCCTTCTGGCTTTCTGTCCCACCTAAACAAAATAAGTTGTCAGGGAAAGCTGAAGTGAAATTAGACAACTTGGTATTTAGGTGCGAGAATTAGTAAAATGCTTGCTTGATTAAAAGGCAAGACCTGAACACACTGAGGATGCACAAAGTAGGAGAACACAGGCAGAACATGTGATCGTTGGCATTTCCATGGAAATGCGTTATATTAATTCTTTTTATAGGACCCAGACGTTTCTTAGAAAGATGGAACCAGCCAGTGCACCTCGAAGACATGCAGGAGGTGGGGAATTCGTGTTTGCAGGGGGTTCAACAGTGAGCTGAGCTGCGTCTACACACTGTAGGAAGACAATTTCCACGAGTTCAAGAGGAAGCGGAAACTCCTGCAAAAATAGTAATTCATTTGCTGCTGAGTGCACAGCTGAATAAACAAGGTGGAAGGAGCAGTATAGAAACCGCAACCATGAGAAGTAAACTTGGCCTCTGCTTTCAGAGTGCGGGGCTGAAGGTGCCCCATCTCTAGAAGGGGCTTCACCCCTGTGCAGGAGGTCAACTACACCCATCCACTCTCATCTGGCACACGGATCTGTGTTTGGGGAGCCATGCTTTCAACAAGTATGCCATCCAGGGGTGCTTTTATTTTTACTAAATCATCCCAGATGTAAGAAGTTAGTGGTGGTAGGAACAATGCACTCAATATTAAGGAAACTTTTTGTCAAATACAGTTCCTTAAAAGGAAGAAAGAAGCCAGGGTCTTAACATAGTATGTTAGCTTTGGCTTTTCTCAGCTGTTGACAAAGGAAAAAATAGTTGATTAATCTTTTGTTGTTGCCAGCAATATAATTCAATTTAACTTGTGCAGATAAAATTGTTCTGAGTGGCTTACACGGTTCCATTTTTATTCTCCAATAAAAATGTCCTTGTTAACTTTAGGACCATACACACACCTGCCTACAGGTCAAACTGCTGTCATTTATGCTCTGCCATCAACTCTGGGACCATTTTGCTTATGTAGAATAATTGAGGATGGGCTACATGTTTCTCTGGCCTCCTTTAGTTTTAGCATTCCAAAATCTATGTGAGACTCTGGTTTGTTCCCAAGAGTTAATTAAACAAATGACTTCAAAAAGAACTATGTACTGCATCACTTCCTTCACAGGACTTCAGAAGAAAAGGCTATTTCTTTAGACATTATAAGTTCATTTCTCAAGATGGAATTGATACCCTAAAAAAATCTGGAAGAACTTCTGCATCTTCTTTTTCACTTTTCTCCCAAATTGAAGATATGAACATATATATGTAAGTGTGTGTATATGAACACACACAGACATATATAAAATCTTCAAGGATAGGTGGTATATCTGTGTTCCACTTACTCCCATTAATATTCAGATATTAATCAAAAGTAGCATACCTGGGGTTGGAGTCGTGGCTCAGCAGTTGGAGTGTTTGCCTGGCAGGCACAAGGAACTGGGTTCAAACCCAAGCATCATACACGCAACTAAGTGTCTGAGGGAAAAAGGCTAGATGAAAAATAAAACTGATTCTCTTTTTCTCTCTCAAAAAAAAAAAAAATAGCTTTAGGGATCGGAGTGGTGGCTCAGTGGTTATTGTGCTCAAGGACATGGTTCAAACCCTAGCACCACATACACAACAAAATGTCAGCAATGAAAGCCACATGAAAAACTACGTAAGAATCTGTGTCCCTCTTTACAAAAAAGCTTTAAAAAAGTAGCATCCTCCACACAAGAACAATTTTGGTTTTCTGATGTTAAAAATAATCTCCACTGATTGTTTTTATGCAAGCCAGCTTTTGTGAAGATAAACAGCTAATCGATGCCTCATTGTGGACCATGTCCATGATCAGAATGTGTGGAGGAAGTATAACAAGCCACTCTTTAAAATGCACTTCTCTGCATTTCAAGAGCTCAGGATTAAGCACCATGAATTACTTACCCAGAATCATTTTTCTTATATGTCCCAAAAAGCAACTTTGTGCAGGGACATATTTTAATATTGAGGGTCACCAACTTGTCTGCGTTCCCCAGGGGTGATGAGTGGGAAGCCTGCCACCATAATTCATAAATGGGTACTTTCTGTGCTTTAAAATATGCACACTAGGAGCTGGAGTGGCAGCTCAGTGGTTACAGCACTTGCCTGGCATGCGAGAGTACGCAAGTTCAAACCCCAGCACCACATACAAAACAAAGTCTCAGAGCAACAACGGCCACAAGAAAAACTAAAAAATTCTTTCACTACCTTTTTTTTTTTTTTTTTAAGAGAGAGGGACAGTGAGAGAGACAGAGAAAGAGAGAAACAACTTTAGTTTTCCACATGGCCTTAGTTGCTCCAACACTTAGTTGTGTATGTGGTGCTGGGGTTTGAACCTGGGTCCTTGCACTAGCCAGGCAAGCGCTGAAACCGCTGAGCTACCGCTCCAGCCCCCCTGTCCCTCTCTCTTAAAAATATGCACACTAGAACAATGACTGTTGTGGGAGATAGCGGAAAAGATAATAAACTATATTTTTCTTTTTGATCATGAGATATTAACCTTTAAAAAATCCCCACACAATTCTTAACCTGAATCTGTTAAGGATCAATTGTTTTGAAAAGGTGCCTGGGCCTCATTGCTGTTCACCCAGCGGGGCTCTCTGGGCTCTTCCTGTTTAAGGCTGCATTCACAGGCTGGGCTAACCACCAGGGCCTCTGCTCAGGATATCCCTTGCCTGGGAAGCTTCTCTACCTTCTGTTTAATGCTTACAAATTCAAGCCGTGGCTCAGGCACCTGATCCAGTACATTGTTTTGTACTGAATTTTCTTAAAAATGCAGCAAAAGCATGCAGGAGTAAAGATGCAAAAAATGTTATAATAATGTTCATTTCAATGAATTCCGTAATATTACATGAATGACTGAACAGGCATTAACTGTATGTATACACTTAGCCCCCATTTTAAAAATCTCCCTGAAAGGAACAATTGTTCTTATAATTTCCTTCCATGTCACTGGTACACAAAAGCTATCTTGAGGCATGGCCTTTTTCTTGCATTTCACAGGGACAGGGGAAGTCATGAGGCTACCAGGTGAGACCTGCAACGTGGCACTCCTTGCTCCCTCCTCCAGCCTTCCTCTTCTGTGTGTGGGTCCCTTAGCAACCTGCTTCCTGGATGTGCAGGTGCTGAGCTGCTGGGCAGCTCCACTGCTGGCCTGGGGATTAATGTGGTAGGAGCGTGAATCACCAGGTGATCATTCACTGGATTCATTATTTCCATGATATAAATCAATAGTGTAATTTGCATTTAATATTTTCTAAACACCAGAGAGAATCAACTCTCCACTAACTGAAGTAAATGCAAACACATCTTTTTTTTTTAACCTATGTGGCAATTTATTTTTGGAAAAAAGAGAGTAATATGTTAGATTTTATGTGCCCAGTGTGAGCAGCCATGGACAGACCACCTGCCACTCATTGTTTATTGAAAGGTCCTGACTCTGGGTGCTGTTGCTTGACTTTGAGATGCTGCTTCCTTTAGATCAGGATGTAAAGGAGTAGGGAGGAAATTAGCAGATGCTGCATTCTTACGAATTTCATATTCCTCATTGCAGAGATCAACAGTGTGTTTTATCATGCAAATGACAGCTGCTCATTCTTCAGGAGCACACAACCTGATTCACAGGTTTCATTTTGCTTTTATGTGTTTCTCATAAAAATAAACTGCACAAGTTATATGGCTTTTTAAAAAGTCAAGGGGGCTGGAGCTGTGGCTCAAGGGTTCCAGTGCTTGCCCGGCATGTGAGAGGATGCGGGTTTGAATCCGAGCACTATGTGCAGAATGAAGTGTAGGAGCAATGAAGGCCACATGAGAAACTAAATAAAAGTGATTCTCTCTGTGTCCCTCTCTCTCACTAAAAAAAAAAAAAAAGTTGAGAACACATTTCCTTAGGAACAATTTTGAAGGCAATTTTATAAATTCAATACATTTGATTACTTATGTTTCATGCTTATGGTAGTAAACTATGATTTAAAGTTTATAAGAAATATTCATAAGTATTTGAAGGTGCTATAATAACAAGAACCAAATAAAACACTTTTTTCTTGAGGAAGTAACAGAAATGTGAGAGTAAAGAATGAAATTGGAAGGGAACTTGAGAAGATCCTGGCTTCGACTGATGACCTGACGCGGTCCAGAGCCACCCGCAGTCAAGGGAAAAGCATTCGTGAACTCACACCCTTCTTCCATGACCCACTTCACCAGTCTTGTGACAACCTAGGAGTAGGGCCCTCAGCAGCGAGACCAACACCCTGGAGTCTGCTGTTTCTTTTCAACCCACCTTAAGGGTCTTTTTCTTCTGTCAGTTACTGAGTGGGATGGTTGGCCAATGACTCATCACAGGAAGTCCAAAATGTCATTTCCTCTTAATTCTGCATAGAGATGAAAGCAACTCACTTTTTTTTTTTTTTTAAGAAAGAGGTACAGTGAGAGAGAGAATGAATTTTTGTTTAGGTTTTCGTGTGGCTTTTGGTACTCTGATGAGTTCGTTCTATAGTGGTGCTGGGGTTTGAACCCGTGTCCTCGCGCATACCAGGCAGGCGTCATAACTGCTGAGCCACGGCTCCAGCCCAACTCACGTCTTAAAAAGCGTGTAGATGAGGATTCTACATATTTGCCTGATTATCCACCCCCTCACTTGCATACACATTCACTCAGTCGTGTATGTACTATTGTATATGCACTATTTGTATATGTGACTTTAGACATGAATTAGAGAAACTACATTAAAAGAAAACAATTTTTTGGCCACAGATAATGAAGATATTTCTCTAGAATGAAATTCTCCAAACAAACAAAAAAAAAAGACATAAATGGGACTTTGAAAAGGTTATCATGAGTCACCTGGGTTTAGCTCCAGTCCAAGTAAAAACTGCCAGGACAGAAGCATTGGGGGAAATCCCAGCTGGAGGGTGTAGAATAAAACACCAGACCTCTCTGGGTTGAAGCTTAAGTTTACTCCTAAGGAAGTTTTGATCACCTGTTTTGTATCCTGTAATTTGCTATGTTCTGAAAATTAAATAAGATAAAGTTTTTCCCCTTCATCTAAGGGGAAGGTGAAAGTTAACCTCTAGGGGAAACAGGGTGGAGCCCTACTGAGTAGCAAAACACAGAAAGATTGCATTGTAGCAGGGAAGGTGCTCTGACCCTGAGAAGACGACAAACCAAAGCACACATACGATTTGTTCTAGCAAGTCTGGACGCTGTGATTCCACAGTTGGCTGAGCACTGTTTACCCCAACACAGACGCTAAATTGCGCACATTTCTAAGCTGCCTTCGCTCACCTCCAATTATCGCCATAAGGTCCACAGATAAGGACAGACTGACCCCCTTGCATTGTGCCCTTCATCCAAAACTGTAAAGTGGTGCCTCAGGCCTTGCAGAAGACTGCTTGCATTTCATTGGCCAGGATTTCATTAGGATCGGTTCTTAAGCCAGTCACAGGCCAGGGAATAGAAGGGCATGGTCTCCATGAAGGTCTTTGAAACTCAGTGCCTTCAGGCAGTCCCGGGTCAGATCAGCGTGAAGAAGCCAGGGCTGGGGAGAGAACCCTGGAAAAGCAGAAGGGGCCTGAGCGCACACACCATGAAGTCCACAAAACCATTCGTGCTTTGTTCTCCAGCCCATTTGGAACCAGGTTGTGTTTTCAGCATGGGAATAGGATGCATTCGCTCCACTTTGTCAGAGTGAACCACTGGGAGCACTGAGGATGAGCACCCAGACATAGTGAAAACATATGGCTCTTGTTTGATTGAATGCCATTCATAAAGTTTATTAAGAGAATATTTGTGGAAGAAGGTAAATGGTTCCATTTGGAATATTCCAATTTTAATTTGTGAGAATATTGGCCTCAATATTCCTTTATCCTCTATGATTTTAAGGTTCCACTTAGGGGAGATTACAGTAGATATTTCCATATAGGAGCCTGGACTCTAGGATGAGAGTGTGGGCTAGTGGTGCAGATTTTAAATTGTCTACATACTTGATACAATAGAAGCAGTCCTTGCTTGGTGGTTTCACACTCTCTTACACGTCAGCGCTCACAAGTTGGTTAAATGACACCCTTGCCCTAGGTGTGCAGCTCAGATATCAGTTGAGATGACACAGCTACAGGTGGTTTCACGAAGTGCAAACCAGGCTTAGAGTTCTTCGGTCTGTGCACATAAAAGATGCACTGGGACCAGAGCTCAATCTTGTCACATTTTTCTGAGCCTGTGGGCTACTGGCCACTGCACACCTGTCATTCATTTAACCCACAGGTGGAAGAGGCTAGGTACATGGTCATCTTATCCCCTAGTGGTAAGGCAAGGTGCCATTTAACAAGGTGATGTTAAAAAGAAAAAAGAGCTGCAAAGAAATAAGCAGCAACACAGGACACAAAATGTGAGTGTGAGTCCAACACAAATGAAGTTGCAGAAGAATCATTGACAGTGGAAATGCTGACACTTGGCTGAGGGACTCTTGACAGGCAGCCAGAAAAACACGCAAAGGTGAACGTATCCCCATAGACAAGGGAAGAGGCTTTGATGTTTCTGAAAGGAAGATGTCACAGAGGAAGTGATGCAGGCCAAAAAAAAAAAGTACCCTTGACATAAAAAGAACTCTAACTGTAAAGGAACATGACAACTAGCCAAAGCATACAAGCCATGCTTGCTCTGTGCTGTAAGTCGCACCCCAGAAAGGGAGAGCAGGGCAACAGTTCCTGATGAGGTTTTATATTTCAGGTTCTTACATTCGATAATCACATAAAAATGAAGGTTAAACAAATGAAATTTCACATGTATCAGAGCCCAGAAATATTGGTTAGAAAAAAGAATGCCTTCTACGTTAAAGTTATGAAGAATTAACACAGTCCTTGGATGTGGTCATGAACATGCGCAAAGCGTGTACCCACAGTCAAATCAACATGCATGTGTTTTTGGAGGCTGCCCCATGGAAAAGGCTGTGCTCCCTGCCTCATCTCTGCTCGGGGTCAGATGAGGACGTCTTGGTAGATGTGGCATCACCACTTCAGGAAGGAGAAAAGCTGCATCCTGGATGTGTTGAGAGACCTTGCTTTGCACCAGTGACAAAGCTTAACTGAAGGGTAAGAAGGCGTGGAGAGGAGGAGTGGACGTGGAGCAAATCCGTGCAATCCTGTAATCTTCCATCCTTACTCCTGGCTCTATTTGCCTTTGCCCTTTATCTTCTGTTTATGCCATTTTCTCCCTTTTCATGCATTTTTGTCTTCCTCCATGCACAGATGCTCATGTGCCTCTTAGGTCTGTCATGAGATGCGTATTGTACTTGAACATACGTGCTCCAATGCATACGAGCACACTTGTTCCACTTGTTCCTCTACCCACAGGCTGCACAAGCCCGTTTGGAAATCTCACCCATTTGTTTCCCATGGACTCTGATAGATATTTCTGCAATGCAGGACTTTTTATAACACATGGCATGCAGAGTTTTAAAGTTATGAACAGCAAAGAGCAACTTTTAAACTAACTGTTTTCGAACAGTTCTTAGCATTATCCCCTGGTAGGGACAGTCTAACTTTGTTTCCTTTCATTCCTGCTCTTTGACCTCTGTGGAATTGTCCGTGAACCCACGGTTACTGATCTAGGGAAAGCAGCTCCCTGGCATCAGCTGCTCATAACTGAGCACAGAGATGCCTGGCACAGCTGCACTCCTGCCTCCCTGGAAAGAGCAGGCCTAACTTCGTCGATAGTTTTTGGTATATAACTGTCAATTTGAAAAAGGGAAGAAGGTGATAGAAGAGACAGAGGATAAAGCCAAAAGTGGCTGTTCTTTTTTTAATCTGATATTTTGTGATTTGACTATAAAAACAGAGGAATTAAAGAACTACGACAATGCACCAGGATTGGAGGGTCTGGCACACAGAGTCATTGTCAATCCGAAAAACTTCTAGAGAACTAAAAATTAATAAAAATACCGCATACAGTATGGTTATATAGAAAAGCAGACGATAACTCACTTGGCAAAAATAAAACCCCTGGTATAATTACAACTTTCAAAGTTTAATCTTTTTAGCCATGATAATCAATGTACATTAGTTCATGGTACTTATTTTAGTATACTGAAAATTAAAGCCATCGGAAAATTTAGATTCATTTAACTTTAGTTATAGGTGTCATTTTAAGATTTTTTCAAGAATTATAATTTACAATGTTGATAGTATACTCACTAAAATGTAATTGAGATCACATCTAAATGATTTTGAACACTGCTTAAAATTGAGACATATAAACAAGCAGTGGTAAAGAAAATTAAAAAATCCAACATTGGGCTGGAGCAGTGGCTCAGCGGTTTCGGCACTTGCCTGGCAAGCATGAGGACCCAGGTTCAAACCCCAGCACCATGTACACAACTAAGTGTTGGAGCAACGAAGGCCATGTGAAAAACTAAATAAAGCTGTTTCTCTCTTCCTCTGTCTCTCTCACTGTCCCTCTCTTTAAAAAAAAAAAAAAAAAAAAGAAATCCAACATTAATATGTTAGGACACATGAATTTTTAATTTCTATTTTTATTTCAATACTGTTATGCTGTTTTTATTACAGGAGAAAAAACTTTAAGCATTTTGTGCACATTGTTCTGTATTACCCAATTGACCTGGCATGTGGCGATATCTGAAAACATCCTCTATATAAAATACAGAGATACGGATTTTCTGTTAAATAAGAGATGTGACTTTCTCCATTCATGTAGACAATCCATCTGTACAGTTACAAAGTGGAGAGAAAGAGCGTGGATGTACTATAAGAGATCATTTTCCCTAAATGACCTTGTAGGTATGTTGAAAGCTGGTCTACCCTTGAGCAGGAAAACTTATTCACCATGCCTTATTAAGTAGTCATCCTTTGAAGTAGAATTTGCTTTTTTAGAAATATTCCAAAGTGATTTGCATGCAAAGAATGAAAAGGTGATTAGACTGTTAAAACTTTTACACCAAAAAATTGAGTGGATTTCCTTTTTAAATACATTACACTTAAATAGGAAGGAAACACTTTCTAAGCGATGACATGTTTTTGCTGGTGTTCTTGCCTTTTCTAGGAGTCTATACTGGGAACCTACTGCTGTAGTTTGGATCCTAACTGTCCTGCTTCCCTTAACAGGCCCATGTGTTAATGGCTTAGTCCTCAGCCTAGCACTGTTGGGAGGTGTTAGAAACTTTAAGAGGTGGAGCCTGCTGGGAGGATTAGGTCATTGGGGCTGCGTCCTTGCAGGGAACTTTGGCACCTTTGACACTCCTTTCCGTTTCACTTCCTGGCCATGAGATGAACAGTTCTGCCCCATGATATACTTCCCACCTTGACCCCCACCTCAGTCCTGAAAGCAAGGGTTCGCCTGATCATGGACTAGAAGCTCTAAAACCATGAATCAAAGTGAACCTTTTCTCTTGATAAGTCAATGATATCAGGTATTTGTTACAGGGACAGAAAGCAGATGAGCCCACTGTCCTCTCCAATTTGTTTTGGAGATAGGGTAAGGAATGGATGTGGCTTTGAGAAGACCTGGAATATAACTGCAAAAGACATGCTCATCAAGTGTATTGACATCAATAATGTTTTAAAAAGTCTACAAGACAGCGCTGGAGAGGTGGCACAATGGTAGAGCACTTACCTGGGATGCACAAGGACCCTGGTTCTATCCCTAGCACCATATATACAACTTAGTGGAGGAAAAAAAAGTTGAACATATAAAAAAATTAACTCTTGTTGTCTTTTTAAAAGTAAAAGTCTATATGATATACTAGTGTGACAATTTTGAAAACCACATTTTCATAGATCTTTAAATTCTGATTGGTTTATCTTTCTACTAAATTTTTAAAAATAAAAATAATGGCACAAGATGCTTTTTCCTCTGGCTAACAGAAAGCCGTGATGCGAACATATTTCTTTCTGTTTTAGTGGCTGACTGTGAAGAGACTCCATTCTTCCAGGACAGCGAGAGGGGGTTTGTGGAAATCATTGATCTGCTGATTCTGAGCAGCTCTGCAAGCTCTCTCTGCAAGGCCTGGAGTCTTCCTGGGTAGGTGTTGTCTGGCTGACTGGTGGCTTTCCAAACCTTCCTTGTTCTCAGGGGCGACTTACTTTTTGGTATTACTTAGAAAATTCTGATTTGCAAGTCAATGTATCTACTACCTTTCCAGAGGAGAAAGACAAAACTCATTCCTTTCTCTCAATATCTTTTCTATTTTATCTGCCCTGAGTTTTAGAAAGTATTTGACTCTAGCTTATTTCTGGCAATGATTATTTTGCCACACTCACTCTCTTTGCTCATGGAGATGCTCTTGCTGAGCTGTTTTAGATGGTTCAACATTCCATTTTCCATTAAATGCATAGAAATAAAATTCTATGCACTTCATATGCACATTTATTATACATACATATATATATATATAGAGAGAGAGAGAATGAATATGAATCAATTTTTTTCATCTGGTTTTGTTTCTCTAACACCTAGTTGTGTATGTGCTGCTGGGGTTTGAACCTGGGTCTTTGTGCATACCATGCAAGCGCTCAAACTGCTGAGCCACCACTCCAGCCCGGGCAGGGCACATTTAAATAGACACATCATAATACAATACATATAATTTCTGTCATTTTCTAATCATTGTCAAAAAAATTGGCAAATTACTTACCTTACTGTGAAATGACTTTAATTGATCTGGGCTAGGGTACAAGGAAACATAGGTGATTTTGAATACATTAACAAAAGATATGAACGCCTCAAACTTTCCTCAGCCTCAACAAAATACTTCTGTGGTTGTTGTGTGTCCACGCTTCATTGGGTTTGCATGTTTGTGTAACTATGACATCGTAACCTATACACTGCAATGCAGCATAAATATTTTTCTTGATTTTATAATATAGGTATAAAGAAAATCTTATTTTGAGAGTATTATGATTATTATTATAAAATCAGAAAAAAGGATAATGATACTGGTGTAAATTCATGCGGAGATGTTTATTGGGATTTGTTGCTCTCGGGCCAATTTCACCTGCGCCGCCATGATGAGGGCGGGCATGGGAAACAGCAGCAGGCCAGAATGGCAGGCAGGGAAAATGGCGTTGAACTTTCGCCAGGCAGCTGGTTTTGCTGGCTACCTGGAAGTTCATGATATGAACTTCCTTTAGAGACTGGCTGGCGGATCCATCAATCCGTTGGAGCTTGTCCGCCAGCATCCCAATTGGCTGTTCTTTTCGCGGGCAAGTTGCCCTTTGCCCTGCCCCTTAGCCAGCAGGCATGGCCTCAGTGTCTTGGCTGAAGGCACGCCCCCAGCCAGGGTCCAAGATGCTGTGAAGTGTGGGCTACCTGAAGCCACGCCCCCAGCCGGCCTAACAATTATTCATGGTCATTTTGATTAATCCCTAACAAGGCTTTTGTAACATAAAAGCTGAGAAACTAATACGTTTGAAGATTGGAGTCTTTTATTTTTCAGGTCATTATATGGGGAATGATAAATAATTACTGTCACTCATGACACAAAACTTGCTTCCACTGAAAAGTACTCAGGCTCTTAGCAGCAGTTCTCTCCTGAAGTCATGCCGAGTCAGCCGTTTCTTTCTCTAACAAGTTCCTCCTGTGTGACTCGTTGATCAACCTGGGATCCGTGAAGGCACACGAACAGGGGACACCATCTGTGTTTAGCAGGGTCTTTTGAAAACCACCCTGTTGAGAGCTGCATTTTCCCGGCTGCACTGCTGCTGTAGAAAGTCAGTACATTGAATAGCAGCTGCCCTTCACTTGTGGCCAAGGGGGGAAATTATCACATTTAGAGTTAAAGCCACAGCTTTTCAGAGAGGTGCACAGCGTAAACATGTTCCCTACAAGCAGCTGTCTCCGAGGAACCCACCTCAGGGATTTCTGCCTTTATTCCGCCCTTGTTGACTACTAAGGAAAAGCAGCTCTTCACTGAGCACATCAGGAACCCCTGGCAGCACCAGGAGCAGAGGTCTCATCAAGCCTCCAGACCATGTTTCCACGTGCTTTGAAGTCCTCCTCCTGCTTTGGCTTCAGCATTTCCATCTGCACCAAAGTAAAGCATTGAGGAGAGACATTAATTGCCTCTCAGAACCTAATGAGATATTGATTTTCATTGGATCTTGGATTTAGATAATTTATGTCTAAATATCACGGAAGGATGTGTCCATTAAATCGTTCCCTATAAAATGGTGACACTCTGCAAAGGATCAGAACCTTTTGGGAAGACAACATTGCACTTTACTAGATGAAAATGAAACAAAGTAAAATTAAACTTTGTGAATAATATAATTTCCAGAACACTCTAACCTGAAGTCTGTTTTCTAAAATTAAATGAGTAAAAATATCATTTCAAAAAGCACCGTTCTAGAATGTAAGAGGTTACAGACCCACTTTCAATACCTAAATGTTTTACACATTGGAATGGTAATGGAAGCACATCTATGAGGCTGAATGCGGATTTAACAAAACCTGCATTTACCATTTACGTAACAATGCTGAATCAGTCCCACAGTACAAATTCAAGACCAAGTCTACTTAGTCAATTTTAAGAGTTGGGAATAATTTCATTTCTACTTGCTAAAAGTTGGTTCCCTTTATTCCCAAGATAATTAAAATTTTGCAAAAGCTGATACTATTTTGTATTAATTATTCTTTTCAGAAAAAAGGCTGAACTTATAAAATTCATATTACATTCTTATGAAACATTTTCTGAAATTTTCTCTCAGTGAAAATAAAATTAAATGAGGTGTTAGAGCATCATTAAAGTTGGTAATAAACAAATTAACATTTTAAGTCTTAGAATCCTTTGTTTTGTGCAAAGCAAATAATCCTACAATAATCTCAGCTATAATTTTACCCTGAAAAAATTAGTTGTAATTATTTTTTTGACCTTTAAGTAATAGAAATGTAAGATGAAATATTGATTTATTCATTTATTTTAAAAATGTCCTCTTTAAAAAAAAAATAATCACTGTTAGTAACTGAGCAATACAGAGGTCAAACAGGCAAGACCTGTCTATCAAGACCTGACATCCTGGAAGGTGAGACGAATGCATAGCACTGAGTTTCATTACCTAGTTTACACACGTGCATCCATCCGTTACACATGTTTGCATAACTATGTTTATGCACCTATATACAAGAAGCCAAAGCAGTTGATGAGACATGGTGTCTGACAGTCCTTACTGCAGAGCACATCCTGCGGCTTTGGTGATGTTTACATGTGAGAATGCATGCAGAGAATTCGTCTGTAAATGCTGGTGAATCCCAGACAATTGTGGGGAAAATGTACTGTCATCTATAATATTTGCAATAAGTGGCGATTGTGCCTATATTAACAACAGTTCACAAAACAGCTCTATTTTACAAGTTGTTCTGTCCTTAATGAACAGATAATATATACTTCTTGCAATGTCATTTGATAGGTTTATCTATGCTCACAGATAATTAAAGGGCTATATAAGAATGAAACCATAATGCTTCTATTATTCATTATCAGTATTAATGGTAGGAAATATATTTTCATCTTCCAACATAATATAAATAATCATTTATCCTAATGAGACCATGTAAAAGAATAATAGTTGTCATATCAGGAAAAAAGATCAGATAATGTGTCCTTAAATAACTGAGCTTAAACATATTTGAAGCATGACTTTCTGCTAAGTTGATAAACTGAAGTCTGATAAGTACTAATAAATACTTTCATAATTCTACACAAGCCCTGTTCAAAGCAGAGCTATTCTTTGATGTGGTAACTGAAATCTGACCATAAACCCATTAAACTATGCATTTCTTAAAACTTGTGAAGATATGTGCATATGAATTTGAACATATTCTACAGAGAGCCTTTTATGATGTATGCAAGCAATTTATTACTCTTAGAAGGTGATCATTTTGAGGGTGGAATTACTCTGACAATTTTTTTATAGTATCACTCAGAATGCATTACAATCTCTAATGGAGGTCATTATTTCCAAAAGCCCATAAACTCAAAATAGTTTATAGTTCTGTAGAGTCAATGTATTTATACAACAAAGAAAATGTTCAGATGTGTATTTTCACATATTGAAATTTTTTCTCAGCATAAATGGAATTTTTTCTTTAGCAGAAGAAAAAGGAACATATAAGTTAATTGGCCATTAAGAGGAAGCGAAATGGAATTTTTTAATGCTCTTACACAATGTGTTACTCACGGTTTATCTAAAAGGATTTTATTCCAATCAAGTTACTGGGCTTAATCGTTATAGCAAAGAAGGGAAATTACGACTGTTACTGCTTGCCTGACTTTAGAGAAACAGAATTGTTTTCTCATAATGCATACAAGGGTATTTGTTTAGTATAACGACTTTGAAATTGCTGAGGTACATTTTCAGAACAGCAAGTTTCCTTTTAACTTTCCTGTTCCAATTCTCAATATATTATCTATCATATGTCCTCCTGACTGCAATACACATTATCATTATTGTATAACATGCATATATAATAATAATATATGCTTTTTTTTTCCTGGGAAGCAACTGACTTCTCATCCATAATTCTGAGAATAATTTAGCCAGTTTTAAGTCTCTCATAGATATGCAGTTGACACATAAACTATAATAGTGAGAAATTGAAAATATGGGTTTATAAGCTGATCTTTTGACACATAACAGCAAAAAATGAGAATTCTATGTTTTAAACCATAGTGTATAATTTTTTTTAAAAAAATTGCTGACACCAAAGTTAACATTCCTGCTTTGTATATGCAACTGCTATAGTTTTAAAGCTGTTACACATTGAGTTTATTTTTTACCACAGTTCTTTGTTTAAAAATATTAATCATTACTGTTTAGTAATAAGTGCCCTATATTTTTTCTTTGAAGATACTTGAATTTCTTTGCCTAGCTTAATTTCGTATAAAAGAGTTACCAGATAGCTGACCGTGTTTCAAGTTCTTCCCATATGTTAACTAACGTAACTCCCCCTGGAAAAAGAAGTATTTACTTACACCATCAAGGCCAGCATAGGATGGCTTTAGCTCTTTCCCCTGCAAGTGGAAAGATGCATCAGTCAGATCAGTACACGTGAATACCTGCATAGGAATTTAAAAGGAAAAACAGTATGTTTTGTACAGCTGAACCAGAAGGACCAACTGGACACAGGACAAGGTCTCAGGAACACTCAAGACTAAAAGCATCAGAGTCCTATGATTGAATTAAGGACCCCAGTTATGTAAGCATTTATTGAACCCACATACAGCACTATATGGCTCACTATTGAGACATGTAAGAGTAACAAGGTGGACAACAACGCAGAATCCCTTTGTAGACTGGGGTTAGAGGGAATCACTTTAAAATATTAAGCAAATCAGTGTCATGAACTGTACTACAAGTCTATTAAATTTGCTAGAGTTTTGCAAGTCAAAATAGCATTCTGAAACATGTCTTTCAGAGTCACCTTTCCGCCAAGGCTTGGTTATATTGATTTTCAACAGGTAAGTCTATTCTAGTGTTGCCCTTGCTCTGGGATGGTGTTGAGGGGAGCCTTTAGTC
This sequence comes from Aplodontia rufa, assembly GCA_004027875.1. NCBI lineage: Eukaryota > Metazoa > Chordata > Mammalia > Rodentia > Aplodontiidae > Aplodontia > Aplodontia rufa. The sequence continues at coordinate 10,496 of PVKS010026288.1, read as the reverse complement.
TTAAAGCCAGGTCCTCTATGTTCTCAAGTGCTCTGGCAGGAAGTGACCCACCATCTGCCTTCCTCAGCTGCTTCTCCCTGGGGTCTTGGAGTCCTACTGTGGGTGCCCAGTTTAGGAACAGAATTGTAACCTCAACTGAAGACTTGGAGGGTCTGTGGACAATGCTCTGCCTTCTGGGCTTTCCCCACTCAGGATTCAAAACACTGTTCTCTTTAGACATGCGAATGCTGCGTTCCCTTGCCCTCCAGCCTCCCACTCTGTTGCCTGGACTCTGCCCCAAGAAGGACACTCAGGGGAGTGCAAAGCTCCCCTGCCAGCTGCTTCTTCCACACTAGAGCCCCTTAAGATATGCCTAGCCAATAGTCCCTCAATGCCTGCAAATAGGATTTAATATACTTTATTCAGCTATGTGACCATTTTCAGAGATAGCCAGCTTTTTATTGAAGGCAGTTCATCATGATCAGAATTGGACATTACTCATGGGTCTTTAGCATCCAGGTTACTTACTTTTAGAGAAAATTTATCAAGTTCCTCAAAACCAGGGTACTTGAATTTTAAATGTATTGCATTAAACTCATACATTAATTTGGGGTAAAGTTAAATTTTTATAATATTAATGTATTTGAATATCATGGAGGATCTCAAATATAATCTGATTATATTCTTTTATCTTAACTAAGGTTTTGAACTTTCTCCTTAGAGAACATGTGTGCACTAAACTACTTTCTATAGATTTTCGGAAGTGGAAATGTTATACATTCACATGACAAACTCTTTTAATTGTTATTAAGTAAAATGTTGGATTCCATTACCTAATACTTCTAAGAAACTTTTTATGTGCATTCTGGCCTATTTCATTTAACCAAGTGAATCTAAAGTTTTTCTTCCCCTTGGGATATATTCTTTCTCATCATAGAAGGCATCTGGAAAATTGACTAATCGTAAGTCTGTGCTTGGCTATCAAGCTCAGAACCTTAGTATACAGATTTTTGCAAGTCTAATATTATATAAATTAAAATTATGTATCCTTAACATATTAAAAAAGGAAAAGGCAGGCCCAGAAAAGAAAAAAAAATGCAGATAAACTAAGAATGAAGTAAATATACACTCTAAAATTGAATCTTAAAACTTCATGGCAGTGAGAGTAAAAGAAATCAACAAACATAATTTATATGCTCTTTTTATCAAGGGGAGGAAGGCATAGCTATTCCTTCTGGGAGACAAAGGACTTTTCCTGGCAACATATTCTAAATAAAATTCCTCCTGTTAGATAAATATAGAGCAAACTTAACAAAGTTGTACACAAGAATCTTAATAACGGTGATGTTAGTTAACATTTGTCAAATATTTATTCTGTGCTTAGCGTTGTTCAAAGTGCTGCAATATTTTCCTTGACTCTCACATCAGCAATTAGATTCCCATTTTGGAAACGGAGGAAGCAAACACAGAGAAGGAAAGTTGCTTGACCTGCTCCTGCAAAACCGCCAGTCCTGTGCTCTCCATCTCGGGGCCCACATGCCCTGCGACTTTGCTGAGCTGCCTCTCTCGCCCTGCTCTATGGGCTCATAACAAATGCAAACCAGCATGTTCCTCCAGTGACAGTTAGGGTTCTGTCACTACAACCATGGAATTTATTGTGTGAGGAATTCAACCACTATGATTTAATGTCCTGAGTCTGGCTGAGACTTAGCCATATGTCTCAGAAGACTCAGGACTGTTCTTTATTAGCCTGTGTATTAAAAGTTAAGAGAAATTCCAAATAAAGCTTTAAAATATCTATATATACATTAAAAATCAATATTTCCACCAAGAAAACTTTTATGTTTTAAGGTCTAACTTCAGTTGGAGAAAATAGAGAATTCTGAGTCTAAAGTTCTTAAGTAGAATGTGAGCTCTGTATGCTAGCTAAATGGTCTTTTCTAGAATGTGCCACTCTTCCCTCCCCCTTTGACCTGAGCACACACCTTAATCATCTTTCCTGATATTATGGTGTCCATCTTAAGTGGCCTCAGATGATGTTTTACACTGAGCAATGAAGGCAGATTCAAATACTCTCCAAATCCGAATGGACAGGGTGAAATGTGGATATTGATTGTGAAAGTTGAAAGGCATGGTCTTTCTGCCCAGAGGAAAAACAACCCTTCTCCAGAAAGAAACTGGCCCCTGTGGTACAGAAGACATATCAGAACTTTTCAGAGAGTATCACCAAGTCAATTTTGATTCTTGAGTGACTGTACAATGGAGTTAAGACAATGTAGGATAGTTACATGAGGGAAGGGCTCTGGGGAGGGGTAAAAGTTGCCCACCACTAATATCCCAGTTGTCCTGGGACCCCAGGTGTTTGGAGACATCTCTATTCAGTGGACCTACCCTTTCCTTATAGACAGCTGAGTGTTTTACTGGGAATATGGAAGCATCACACAGATCAGTTCCCTACTAAATAGAACACCTACGCTCCAAACTACAACATTGCATTGGAACATTCCACAAATAGCTATTACAAAAGGAAAGAGACTGCATTAAAATCCCTAATATTCATTCTCTAGTGACCCACTCAGAAGAAAGGTATTTCTCTGTAAAAAACATATGTGACCCCTTTTACTTTCTTTTCTTTCTGTTATGATTAGTTACAATATTAATATTCTGTTTCTGAACAGATTTAGGAAAGACGGTCTACATTAAAAAAATGAAGATTTTTGCCTTTACAACTCCGGTTTTGAAAATCAAGTAACTAACTGGCACTTCACTGATACCAAAGTTCACGTGCACCATAAAATACAGAGTTGTGCTTCCTAAATGCAGAATTTCAGGGGATGACATTTTTCCAGCTTTATGGAAGAGAACAGATATGAAGTTTTTGTTTTCTTTTGTTCAGTCCAATCTTGAGAGCTGCCTTTTTTGGTAATACTATGGTGTGTGGGTGTGTGAGTATGTGTGTGTATTCTTTCCTAAGCAGCACCATCTTCTGCAATGACTAAGTTTGCCATATATGGTTTCCTGAGGAACAAATCACCAGGCATCAAGTGAAATCTGTTGTTTGTACAGTAAAGTGAACTTATGAAATGAATGTATATTTTAATAATGAAGGATTTTTTTTCCTTCTAACAAACTACATTCTCCTGTGTACTATATGAGGAATGCATACAGAATTACAACCATCATCTAAAATCTTAATATCCTCCCCAGGCAAAATGTTTCCTTGCCCTCAGCCCTAGATGGATGGGAAGCCCCTGACTTCCCATGAAAGCCTGTGGTAGGTGCCACCTGAGTGGTCCCCATGTGGAGGAGACAAGATGAAAAGAACAGGTTTTAACTAAAATGTTTGAGTTGGACCACATAACTTCTCTGGGCTGGGGTTTGGGACAAAAGAAAAAAAACCCAGAGAGGGTACCTAAATGATAAAGAAATAGATTATTTTCACAAATTGGAAAATGCAATAGATTCTTCCCAATTTGTGCGATAAATTTAAGTGCAATTCCAACCACTATTCCACCTTCCTTGTTTCTTGGTATGCATTGACAAGCTGATTCCCAAATTTATATAGCAACACAAAGGATCTAAAATAGAATAAGCAACTTAAAACCAAAAAAAAAATTGCAATACCAAGGCTACCTAGTCTCAAGATTATAAATTGATAGTAACCAAGACAATATTCTCTATTGTCACTAAAATAGGCATAAAATTAAATATACCAGAATTAAGGATTTAGGAACAGACTCATACTTATCAAGTACCAAGTGTAGGAATCCAGGGATAAAATAGAATACCTCCTCCTTCTTCTTCTTTTTTTTTTTTTCCTGTACCAGAGGCACTTAATCACTGAGCTCCAGCCCCAGCCATTTTTATTTTTTATTTTGAGATAGGGTCTTGCTAAGTTGCTTAGGGTCTAAGTTGCTGAGGCTGGGTTTGAACTTGCAATCCTCCAGCCTCAACCTCCCAAGCAGCTCAAAATAGGATAAAAATGGATTTTATAATATAAAAATTTTAAATGTATAAAACTAATCTCCCACAGACTATAGATCTGGCTACTAAAGTCAATAATCAGAGAAAAAATAAATCTTACCATAAATCATACCATAAACAAAAGTCATTTCTAGAGGAATTTTCTAGACATGTGATTGGCTGAAAAGACCAAGTTAGTAGAAAATAACATAGAACAACAGATCTGTGGAGCAGATAAATATTTCTTCAGCAGGATATTTTTTTAAAACTAAGTATAAAGGAAAATATTGATAAAATGCAAAATATTGACTTACACTGAAATTAAGAACATTCCATAAAATTCACACTTTCTCTGAAGGCTCTTAATGAATAAAATCTAAGCCATCTATGAGTGCACATAAAAGATTTCTAAAATGTAGAAATTTTCTACACCTTAAAGACAAAGATACTAAGAGGAGAAGGGAATCAAAGACTTGAAAAATCATTTTGCATTTTATGAAAAGTAGCTCTACCTTATTAGTCATTGGGGAAATACAAACGAGACCCCACAGAAATCTCCCCACGCTCAGCCAAAGAGCTGCTTAAAAAGAGTGATAAAATTAATAGATCACATACACATTTCCACACTTTCTTCTGTTTTGCCTTTTTAGGGCAATGACAAGCAATTTTCAAGGAAAACTCTGTTTTGACCCTGACTGCAATTCTACTTGAATCGGACAAGACTTTTATATGGTTCCGTACCTTCCTGTGAAAACAAAAAGGACTTTTCATCCCGAGTTCTACAGTAAAAGATCAAACCCCTGAAACTTCCATGGAGGCTGAACAGTTTGAGAAAGCAAGTCAATAAAAACTTGCAAAAGAGCCAAGTTTTGGGGAGTGTCAGGATTTCCGGACTGGAGTGGAAGTCACAGGGTGCAAGATGGTTTTAGCTGTGCACTGAAGATTTCTGCACTTCTCTTCATGTGGGCTAATACTTCAATGAATTACTTAAACATGCAGAAAAGGTTTGTGGCATTTTAGAGATAGTTTATCATTAAGAAACAAATACATTTTTTAGCTAGCTTTTAAAAGAAATGTTGCATAATGCTTTTCTTTTATCTCAATAAATTAGTGTTCTAGTGACAAAATCAGCTGTTTTAACAAGACTTAATTACACTTTGCTACTTACTAGATACAATTTTTTTTTGCAATTTTGCCATATTTTAATGTTAAGTTTCTCCATCATTTAAATATCTAGCTACAGTATTTTTCTTCTCTGAGAATTTAGGTGAAAAGTATTGAACTGAATGGCTCAGATGATAGATAAGACCGTTCTTTTATACATTTTTTTTCTTTTTATGGGGAGAAGGATCCTGCCATTGCTGAACGTACCAGAGTCCATGAAAATGTGTGGTCCATTCCTACCCAGAAAGGGCACAGTGTAAGATGAAAATAAAATAATACTTAATGTTTGCTAAATATATAGACTTTTAAAATCCACATATTCAGGGCTGTAGCTATGGCTCAGCGATCATGGCACTTGCCTGGCAGCATGAGGACGCAGGTTCGAACCCAGCACCACCTGCACAACAAAGTGTCAAAGCAATGAAAGTAAATAAAAAAACTAAATAAAATTGATTCTTTCTGTCCCTCTCTCTTTGAAAAATTCCACATTTATTAGTTTTTGATTTACTTTTATTGTGCTTGTTTGGTGGAAATGAGTGGCCTGCAGTTGGTTTTGCAAATTGAACCATGAGCAAGGTTTATATGATTTTTCTTCAAGTTTATCTGGAACATCTTTGAGCTTTAAATTAATTACTTCAATTTAAAAATATGCCAACAATTTTTCTTCCTTTCCTCAAAAGCACCAGCATACTTGTTGGAGACCTTTGCGTGACAGCCCTGCTACTCTCAGCCTGTGGCAACACAGCGAATCTCAAGGCCTGCCTTTTCCACTTGAAAGTCTGAGATAGCTCTACTAACCAGCAGGACTTGGGTGCTGCTTTAAGGGCAGCCAAGCGAACTAATTTATATTAGAAATGCCTGGCACTAGGTTTGAACTACCCAGGGATAGCGGTGGCTCATATTTTATTTTAGTAACATTATTTTCTTAAGCTATAAAAACCATCCATAAAGAGTGATATTATTTTGTATATTATTTACAATAAAAATTTTTTTTACTTACTACAAGGGTGTCATAATAGAAAGTATCTTGAAAGAAATCACAGCACGTCAGAATTCTCATACCATTTCCTGGAAAAAGGAGAGGGTAAGGTAGATTCCCTCATTTACATGGGACTAATTTTAATAAAATAGTTGCACCTCTCAGCTCAGACTGTGTGTCTCATAAGATAAAAAGGTTACATCACAAAAACCTGTGGCTCTCCAGCAACAGCGCCCTTTGTTCCCACGCAAAAGGCATTTAGATGCTTGTGAGCATTTTCTTTCTTATTTATATTTTTACAGTCATATCTACTCTAATTTGGCCTCAACAGCTATAGGGCCAAATCTCTTTGGCAATGATTCTCTTTTACAATTTCTATTAAAATGCTTTTTTTCCCAGTTAATATAAGAAAAAATCAATTCTGCATGCAAAATTATGTCATGCTATTTGTGTGTGTGTGGATATATATACATATACTTAGATATACACACATCTATTATAACATATATATATATATATTTATATATATATACACATCCTATTACTGTTTAAACTGTGATACATGGAGGTCCTGTCATCATTTACATTAAAGAATTCAGCATTTTAAGTGTGTTCCTCTGAAATCCTACCGTGCGTTAGATTCGCAGTGCACAAGAGGGATCCGTTTCCTCATGTCAATACTCTCTCTAGGTGCTTGGTGTGTTCTGCAAGATAAAGATAGCATTGTGGCACTGATGCTGTTTTGGTCTAGCCGTGCTGCCCGTAAACCACACAAATCATGAAGATATAAATCATCAGCATAAAATCAAGAATGCTGTATTCCAGCCATTTTTTTAAAATGTTTAGAGAAAGACAGTTTGTGTACCTCCTCCATAAAAGGGTTAAGAAAGTTAAAACACGTTTGCTACTTGATAATTTCTTACAGGAGAGCTACCTCAACAGAACCTATCTCTTTAAGATGGATATTCTCATTTCTGCTATGTTGATGAACAAAACCAAATTACTTGCTGATTTAATTTGAAAAAGAGTCAGATAGGAGTTCAATCCACACCCACTTGCTGGGAAACACTTGCTTTTGCTGTAGAGGGGGCTGTCCCTGCAGAAGATCTTTATGGGGAAGGAATCACAAAGTTCTGTAAAGAATGGAGTTTCCCTAGTTGGTGGTTAATTCCTAGTGGTGAGAATTAGTGTTTATTGAAGTTGTGCTTTACACAGTATTAAGAAAAATCTGGAATCTTTTATCTACTGGAATGGGAGACTGAATAAGTAGAACACACTTCAACTTGCAGAGAAAGAGCCTGACCCACTTTTTCAAAAAATCAGCATTTGTTCGTGTGAAAAGAAGCCATGTGGAAAATAGCTGTCCACAGAGGAGCTCTCTCCTCCTTAAGTCAAGCTTCTTCTACTTGCCTCGTGTTCTGGAAAAAGATGCGATGCAGTATGGTAATACGAGACTTTCAACCTGTACTACTTACCAGGCAGTTCATGAGAACTTGTTTTTGCCTGACGGCCTGTTTCTGAGTGTGGTTTATTTCTCTGTATACTGTGCATTTACAAGAAATCAACTAAAGGATTATATAAACATCTGTGATGATCTTCCACTACCACCAATCACCTTTAATATCAAAATTTACAAGATATAAAATTTTACTCACAATGATCCTTCCTTCCTTCCATAACAGGTGCACTTTATGCCGCTGGAAAAGTGGATCCAACATGTAGCAGTACTTGAATCAAGATAAATGACTCATCCTATGGGACTTCAACACATTTTCGATCATTGTATATGCCTTGTATATATAATTATAGAATTCGCACCATTGATTGAAAATGTCAAAATAATCTAACACAATTGTATGTTATATTAAAACTATAAAACAATTTTAGTAACATTTTCTTCTTAAACCCAACCTCACATTTTAACCATGATGACCCAGCAGTTAAGGGAAGAGCAGAAAGATGTTAAGCCATCTAAAACCTCTGACCTACATAGAAGAAATTCAGAAGATATCTAATATTCAAAAACATAGACTTACAATTTTTTAAAAGTTAAATGATACATTAAAATAATTTAGACCAGGGACTAAACTTTCCCAGCAACTGTATAAACAAGAGAAAGACAAGAATTAGAGACAGAAAAGGGAGGAACAAGACAATGAGGAAAGAACGCAAGAGTTCAGAGTACCAAGGGATCTGAATGGGGCTGAAAATGAGAAAAAATCATTGTAAAAAACTGAAAACTTGAAGCCGTTCTTTCACGCATTAACTGGGTCAGTTGACATGATCCGTCGAAGTTCATGGTTGTTAAACTTTTTTGAAAAACCGAGGCACTCCCCACATTTTTTAACTTAATATTTCTGCTATTTAATTGTTGAAATTTCAAAATAACTCACTCTTTTATGTATAGGCTAAACCTGCTTAAATAACAGAGCTGTCTTATACCAGCATCACCCATCTAAAAGCACAAGGAAAATTGTTCCATAGTCCACTGGCTTACCTTGTTCCTTTCGCACCTGTCCTGTTTACCTTCCACTTCCCCTCAGAACTGATCCGAATATTACATTCCTTTAAACGAAAAAACATGACTTGGTTTTGATATTTCATTAAGAGAAATATACAAGATTTAATATTTTATTATGTTGTATTTTTTCAACCAAATATAACAAAACAAAATCATAGATTTTACTTTTTGTGAGCTATTTTTAAAATCAAGTATATTATGGTTGTTTGTACAATGATTACCAAGCCTAAAACAAACTTAAAAGAACTGCATTTCTGCATATGAGAGAGCTGGGAACTAGAGTCCAGTTTTCCGAGCTGCTCTTTTGTTTTAGGCCACAGCTGACTAGGGTGCAGCAGAATTGTGTCTTCACCCCTCTTATAGTGCTTCTGGGTGACTCCATGGCCTTTCCAAACTGGAAGCGAGCTGGTTTGAAACGTCCTCTCAAAAGCCAGAGCCGAGTAACAGAACCCAAACCAAAAACTCCAATCTTAATCACGCCTTTCATAGCAGATACCCCAAGCAAAGGCCAAAGAGTGGTAAATGGAAAACTCCCGTAAACACACCTGGAGTCGATGTAATTTAACACTCTGATGACTCAGTGTCCCTCCAACAGTGCTGCTTCTCCCACCGGCAAGATTCCCAGGCCCAAGGACCAAGAGGAGGACTTGACACAGGATTGGCTCTGTCCCCATGTCCCACTACCAAACCGTTAGCTCCCTGTTCCAGCCACCTGTGCTGCTGGCCCAATGAGTCAGAGCTCCAAATGGAGAACTCCCTCCCCAGAAATACAAGGAGGATGTTAAACAGGAAGGCAAGACTACCACAGAGTGACTTTGGCCTCCTGGCGAGTCTGCGTCAACTGGCAAAGAGGGGTGCTGAGCTGGCTGGTGATCATGATACCAAGGGGAAAGCGGACCCCATCTCCACCATGGCCATGAGGGCGGGTACACTGGAGCACAGGAAACCCCTCACACAGCTCAAATGCCTGTGCCCTCTGAGTCAAGCCAGCCCAGGCAGGACTGTAATGGGACACTCCTGGGAAGTGAAGGTTTGGGCCACCTCGCCAGGTGAGTTGCTTGCTGAGGAAAAAGGGAGCATTACGGGTAGTGGAAGAGGGTGGTTATACACACCAGCCACAACCCAGTGACCATGGGGACAATACAGACAAGCACGTCACTGTGAGAACTGCCTCCTTGTTCTGCTGTGATAAGTTTACGTGAACGCATGTGTGTCTGTGTTCTTTCCTCTCATACCTCCGTTTTGTGTAACATGAGACATGCTGACTTCAGGTCATTCTATGTTACTGCTGTGAATTTCACATGGTGTTTAAGTCACAGAATTCAAGAAGAGTGGCTATCACTCCATGACAACCTGCTCTTCTGGGTGAGGGTTTGGTACATTTCCAGCGATGCCCATGACAGATGGGCTGTCCTAAAGACCTGCTGCTGTCTTTATTTGGAGATGAATTATGGAATAGGAGATGCATGAGTGCCAGATTCACAGTGCATGGACCAGTGGTGGTTTATTTCGTATGCCATGGTGACTAGGACAGGGTGGTTAATTCCATGTCCCCTCGTGACCAGGACCAGGTAACCAGACCCACCTGTGTTTCTGGCTGTGTCTGAGAGTGCCTCTGGATGAGATTACATTATGAATGGGTGGGCCCAGTAGAGCTGACGGCCCTCCTCAGAGTGAAGGGATATATATATATATATTTATATATCTATAAATTTATACAGATACATAAATTAATGAAAATATGTATATTGATATAGATATGTATATTTATATATCTATAAATTTATACAGATATATAAATTAATGTAGATATCTAGATTTAGATATATTTATAAATCTATACATTTATACAGATATATAAATTAATGAAGATATCTAAATTTAGATATG
>PVKS010026287.1:0-28860 GCA_004027875.1 Aplodontia rufa | reverse complement strand
GGGGAGGGGCCCCTTCCCACTTTGACTTTCAGTCTGCGTAAGTGTTTGACTCTCATGGCCCCCAGGTTTCACCGCACAGCCCACTGCTCCCACCTACCCCACACAAGCCTCAGCACAGGGACCACAAAAGGGACCACAGTGCAGCTGGACCCTAAGGGCATAGGAACCCAGTCCTCGACTCAGGAGCACCAGGACTGCGGTCATTGTCTATGTTGTGCTGAGCCTCACGTCTGGGCCATCCTGGGTGGAGGGGAGGGGACAGGTGGTGGACAGAGGAGCACTGCTGTTCAGGGCCTGGACAGGACCTGGCTTTGCACCAAAGCAGCCTGGACTTCACAGTGGATACCAAGAAGCCCAGTGACAGGCTCCCTCTTTAAGCCAAGAGAAGACCTGAGTCTTTGTCCTCCTAAGGTAAGTGGTCCACACATAAACCAGACCACCTTGTCCTTCCTAAAAGACAAAGGCCTCTGCTCAGTCCAGAAACCAGAACCACAGACCAAACCCACACATGGTGGGGAACAGCACCAAACAAGGGGGGAGCCTCCATGGAGCCAGAGCACCTGAGGTCAGGCCTAAGGGACCCCGTGGAATGATGTCAGATCCGAGGAGCCTTGTGGTCCATCAGAGCTACCCACCCGCAATTGGCTAGAGACAGGACACTGAAAGTCAGCAGCCAGCCCTGTACTGTGCCTTCCAACTGTGAAAAAACAAAACCAAAAAACTGAAATGTCCCAGGTTGGGCTGCACAAGTCAGTGGCACTGAGCACGGTCTCAGTGTTGTGTCCCCACACTTTCACTGTCCTGAAGGGACACCCTGAGCCCAGTCGGCCGGCAGCCCCTCCCCACACCCCTCTCCGCTGACCAGCTGTGTGTGGACGCCCTTGCTGGACACTTCTGTCTTCCTGCCTTCCAGGGCCACCACGTGGCAGTGTGGCTCATGATGTCCAGTTGTGTGGCTACTGCACACTTATCTGTCCACTTGCCGCTGCCATGGACATGCGCGTGTGTGGGTGTGGGTGAGTGTGCAACTTAGGTTGCTGTGCGCCTAGGAGTGGCTTGCTGGGCCACGGGTCCATCAGCGCAGCCTCCTGAGGAGCGTCAGCGTACAGCACGGCAGTGTGCCAAGGGTGACTACTCGGTGAAACTGGGGCCGTGAAATAACTGCTTTCCTTTGCTGTGGCTGCTCCTGCCTGAAGCAGCTGCCTGGCCTTCTCACTGCTCTCCGAAAGCTGCCCATGGCCGGCTACTCCCTGCGATTGCCCCTGCAGCCAGCTCACAACAGAAAGGAAACAGGAGCAGGGGCAGGTGACAAGATGGACGGCTGGCCTTCCTCCTCCCCCCAGCTCTTCTGGGAAGATGCTGCAGACGCGAGTGGCACGCACGCACCCAGGCCCACCCAGGGAAATGCCAGCAAAGCTCTGGCCCTTGTCCTGACCCGCGGGGTGCCTGAGCAAGGAGTCAGAGGAGCACAGACACCACGGGGCGTCACCCGCAGACACTGCCAACAGAAGCGCTTGGCAGAGTCTGTGACTGTCGCTCTGAGCTCCACCTGCACACCCATGGGCCCACCAGTGTGCTGGGTCACTGCACCACCACCCAGCACAGTGACATTCATCTCAGCACCGTATGGAAGCAGACCAGGGACATCAAAATAACAAGGGGCCTCCAGGGGTGGCCACACAGAGATGTAGGTGGCCCTGTCACTTCGCAGAGGCTGCCCCCCTGTGCACAACCCCATGGGCACCTTGAGGGGCACATGGCATGGGAAGGGCCTCATGGGTCGGCTGCCTCTGCATGGCTCATGCTGGGCAGGCAGGACAAGGGCTGGGCCACAGGAACACAGCATGCCAGGGGTGAGGGCCAGGACCTTGCTGTGGTTCAGAGCCCAGCTCCCAGCTCCAGCAGGAGGGCCGGGAGCCACCCAAGGATCTGGGATTACTCTGCACTGTAAAACAACACAGGCAAACGCTGCCCGGTGCACTGTGCTCTGTGCACCAGGCCAACCTCACTGTGTGCCAGGGAGACGTGACCCCCAGGAGGTCATGCAGAGGGGGCAAAGGACAATGTGAGAGCATGACTTTAAAATTCACAGGGGAGTGGCTGGAGCGGTGGATCAGCAGTTACGGCACTCACCTGGCATGCGTGAGGACGCGGGTTCAAATTCCAGTACTGCGGACGCAACAAAGGCCACATGAAAAACTAAATAAAATTGGTTCCCTCTCTCTCTCTGTCTCACCGTCCCTCTCTCTTTAAAAATAAATTTACAGTGGATACAGCTGACAAATTACATAGGTAACATTGAGAACGCTTGGAACACACACACACACACACACACACACATGGGTAGAGAGTGATCACACATGCACACACACACATGCACACACATATAGGTAAGGTGTGATCACACAAAGGCGTATAGAGTCATCACACACATGTACACATGCATGCATGCACACACAGTGCACACAGGTAAAGAGTGATCACACACAGACAGGAGTATAGAGTCATCACACACACACACACACACAGGTAGAGAGTGATCACACATGCATGCACACACATGTATACACATATAGGAAAGGTGTGATCACACACATGGGTATAGAGTCATCACACACATGCACACACACATGCATGCACACAGTGCACACAGGTAAGGAGTGATCACACAGGAGTATAGAGTCATTGCACACACACATACACACACACATGCATGCACACAGTGCACACAGGTAAGGAGTGATCACACAGGAGTATAGAGTCATCACACACATATGCACACACACATGCATGCACACAGTGCACACAGGTAAGGAGTGATCACACAGGAGTATAAAGTCATCACACGCACAGCGCACACACAGGTGAGGCGTGCTCTCTCACACACACACACAGGTATGCAGTGGTGTCCGCATGCTGGAAGGAGGCGCTGGGGGAGGGCTGCCTTGGTGCAGGCCTGCTGAACGGAGGCTGCTCTGCACTGATTTAATTTTTCTTTAACTGTGTGTTCTCCTTTTCTCCAACTCTCTTTTAATAACCAAAAGTAACATGAGATGAACGCGTCTCTACCACAAAGCAGATAAGGTGTGCTATTTCTTCTTTCCACCAAATGCCATAGGCCTTATTGACTGATGTGACATTTTCAAGGAAGCCTGTCACCTTCAAAGCCTCTCAGTACTAAATCAGATGTATCGCAAGTCTCAGTCTCATGGTGGAGGAGTCACAAGGCAAGAGTCCTTGCCATTTGCAGCCAAAGAAACTGAAGTTCAGAGTGGTTCTGAGGCCGCCAGTGCGGGAGGAGTCTTTGGCCTCCCAGCCGAACCCAGGTCACACTGCCTGGGTCCCCGCTGGCTTCTCAGGGAACATGAACAGCTGCCAGCCACTGCCGGAGTGCCCAGCTGCCCCAACCCCACATTGCTGGGTGCTTGATTTTTATCCACAAATGGCCTTAGAGGTCCTGGCAAATGCCTTCCCAGGCACCACCCCACCTGTAAGTAAACTCAGGGTCTCCCCGGGGCCACGTGTGGAGGCAGAAGTCACGCCAAGCCCCGCTCAGAGCTCGTTGCAGTCTCTTCTGGAACTTAGATGCTGTTCCATTCTCCTTCCACGAGTCTTTCTGAGCAGGTGCCCTCTTCAGCCTGCTCTGCGCGGCTGTGGCGAGGGAGATGGCTGAAACAGAAAGGCCGATGGGCTCCTGCCTGTGTCAGGAACAGGGAGGATGGGCGGGAGAGCTCTGCGGACTCAGCTGTCACTCGGGTGGGGCGAGCTCAGGAGGCGATGGGCACACAGGGAGGAAGGGCGAGCAGTTCTCCCTGCTGCTCCGCGGGCCATCTGAAGGGAGCCTGAGAGCTCAGAGGGCCGTGACGGAGGGGCTGGGCCAGCTCTGAACTGGCTGGCCTCATTCCTGCCCATCCTCTGCTCAGCTGGCTGCCACCACTGGACACACGAGTGTCGGTGGCTAGGCACATGAATGCCCTGTTGCTGTGCAGGGTGCTGGTTGAGGGAACAGGCAAAGCAGTCCCACAGACCTGGCTTCCACCCATGCTCCACCTGGGTGGCATTTAGCCCGTGACCTCTCGGGGCCTGGGTTTCACTGCTGGTGAGTGGAGGCGAGGAGGGCACTCTCTGCAGAGAGGTGTTGGGGCACAGACGCAGCGGTGTCCAGCCTTCCCTAACCATGACCGCAGTCTGGCAGCACATCATCTGATCAGTCAAGCTTGTGCCTGGCGCACTTCCCTGGTCAGTTACGGCCTTATCAATAAACAACTCTTTTAACTGACTGCCTTGGAGTTAGAGCTTCTTTCCTCAGCTTCCCTTCCTGAAAGTGATAGATACATAGTGATTAAAACGGGGGGGGGGGTGCTGAGACTCCTCGCCGGGAATCTCAGGGGTGTTGTCTACTCTGGCCTTTACACTACGTCTCTTCTTCAGGAGAAGGAATTTGGATGTGCCCTGTTGTATTTTCCTCTGTCTGTGCTGCCTTCAATAGTGAGGGGTCCTAGATTGGTGGAGATGTCAGTGGGGACATCTGGAGGTTGTCAGGGTCGGTGTCCAGGAAAGAGATGCGGCCTCCACCAGAGGAGTGTTGACAGAGCGTAGGCGTCTGGCGGAGATTAGGTGGCTGATCTTGCAAGGATCAGCTACTTAGGCACGATGTTTACACTGGCATTGATGTAGTGACATGCTGATCTAATTACATGTCAATAAACCAAAGCCCGATTCACTGAGGAGACCAGAGAGGATTATAGGGCTCCATTGGCAGTTCTTAGGAACAAGGACTCAGCCTTCAGATTCAATTACCACAAAGTTAGCCAACTGTAAAGCCAGGGCTTGGAGACAGAAAGGCAGGAAGAGAGGTCAACCTCGTAGGGTGACCCCACGTGGACTTGCCCAGTTTAAATTAAACTTTGATTTCTTAATCTTGTTTTTATTGAGATGATCAACTCCTATGCATAATCCATGTAACAGATTCCAGAAACTTTGTGCAGAATGGTACAAAAACCAATGTCCATCGTACATTAGCAGGGCCTGTCCACGTCAGCCTCCTGCACCACAGACCAGAAAGTCAGCTGCCTGGGCAGAGGAGGCTGGTATAGTTGAATTTATAGAGTAGGCACAGGAAGCAATCACAAATGCATAGCTACAGCCTTACTACGTGCTACAGTACAATTGCCAGCACCACCACTCTGGCTACAGAGCCATTGTCAATAATAGGGGTGACTGCAAGCATTGCAGAGTCCCCTGGAGCTCTCTCATGTACACATGACATGAGTCTGCTGGCCCCACGGGCCCCTGTAGACGCTGATCATCTACGATTCAAGTGAAGCGCTTTGGTGGTGAACAAGAGTCTTTCTCGGTGAGGCTGCTGGGTGGAGGCAGGAGGCTCATAGGGCACCTTAAGGCCCAGAAAGGAATTCCTCCTGGTGCTCCAAATGCACAGGATGAGAGCCTGCTGATGGCGTAAGAGAGCAGGGGTAAAATGAGTCAGGTAACGCCTTCGGAGGACCCTTCGCTGGGTCCAACCTGAGGCAACGATCCACTCTCAGCACGTCTGCCTGCACCTGTGTCCCAGAGCTGCCTCCTCATTGCACAAGGGGGAGGCCTTCTGGGTATGACCCTGGGCTGTGGATGCAGATCAATGCTTTGCAACTGCCAAGTTCACATTTGTTCTGATACCTCCCTGTTTCGTTGTCAAGGTATTCTCCTGCCAACAAAATGAATCGTGATAAAATGGTGTACTGGTAGCAGCGCCTACTGCTTCTGTTCAAACAGAAAATACATATATAAATTATAAATCAATCTCTATCAGGTGACTTTCTCTAGTTGAAAAATCACCCACGCTCATACTTGATACCTTCGGGGAAACGTAGACAGTGAACAATTCTCTCGACTCCCTCCATGGGAGAGGAGAGGCAGGAAGCTCTGGGGTGGAGGAAGAGCTCTCTGCTGGAAGGCCCTGCAGTCATCCTAGGAGGGCGAGGGCTGAGTGGTAGTGGGAGCAACACTGGAGGGACAGAAGGCAGATGCCAGTGCCAGAGCTCAGGGGGGACACCACATTCAAGCCAGGGCTCTGAGTGGCTTAATGTGTAAATATTAAAGTATAGGAAGAAGTACACAAGTACAAAGATTGTAAAGCAGCTGCATCAAGAACCGCCATCCCCATAACCCACTGGGGACTGGCAACAGTACTCTCTCTCATCCCTATTAAAATTTCCCCACACTCTCCTCTTTCTACCCCTTTATGGCACATATTAGACTTCTTTCCCCTGGTGGAACTGGTCCCTTTCATGTGAATCAGACGCCAGTAAACTGGGGCTCTCAGGACACAACTGGCCCACTGTCTGTTTTAAAATGAAGTTTTATTGGGACACAGCCATGGCCTTTCATTTACATATTATCTGTGGTCACTGCAGAACTACCAGTGTAGAGCTGAGTAATTTTGACAGAATTGTGTGCAGCCTGGGTTGTGAGAGTTCTAACCTCATGAGTGAATTAATCCACTTGATGGATTACTAATCTGAATGGATTCCGGAGTTGTAACTGTATGCAGAGGGCATGACTGAAGGAAGCAAGTCATTGGGGTGTGCCCTTGGGGATTACATCTTGTCCCTGCTTGTTCCCCCTTCTCTCTGGTCCTCAGCTGCCGTGAGCTGGGCAGGTTTCTTCTGCCATACCTCAAGCCCACAACAATGGGGACAGCCAGCTGTGCATGGAATCTCTCCTCCTCTAAGCTGCTCCTGTCTGGCACCTTGGTCACAGCTGTGAAAAGCTGACTAACACATCGCAAGGCCGTGAAGACTGGAGTCCTCACTGTCTAGACTAGCAAGCTCGCCAAGGCTGGTGCGGACACAACCAGATCAGTGTAGCGTGAGAGCAGGCGGGCGGGCAGCAGACCTGGTGTTGAGTTCTGCCTCCATCACGCGGCAGCTGTGGGGTCCTGAGCTCCCTACTGCCAGGGTAGACCCACACCCGTCACTCAGGCTTGTCATGAGAAGTTGCACATCACTTCTCAGGGTGGCATCTGATGGACGGTAAGCGAGGGAGCTCTGGTGCCCATCTGGTCCTTCCGTGTCATCCGCTCTGTGGCTCTGACATTCACGCGCGCCCTCTCCCACCTGCTTCTCAATTCCTTCTCCAAGTCTCACTTCCTGGCCTGGGTCTCCTGGGGCTTTCCCCTGCTTTCCACGCTCTCCTTTCTCCTTGCTCCTCACTATGCAGCTCGCTCTTGTTAGGGAAGACCCACGGGGCTGCCTGGTAAGTCCCAGTACTGAGGATTCAGCATTTTCTTTGGGCTGTTCCTTGCTTCTCATCCTTCCCTCAAAGAGCTACCATCCTTGGACAAACCCTAAAACTCAGGATTGCGATAGCCCCACACTGGCTGCCATGCTCGGCTGTGCCCGCTCACATCTTGTCTGAAATCTCCAGATAGAGGGCTGAGTGCTTATTGATCCTATTTCACACCTGGGGAGATTCAGGCCCTCCAAACCTGGTGACCTAAAGAACACAAAATGAAAGTCTGTTCTGAAAAATCCAGCCAAGTGGCTTTGCAGAGAGTCTGTTCCTTCCAGTGACTCTGGTGAGCCAGGACAGGACTGTGCTCCTAGGATGCAGATCTCTGAGTCAAATTGCTTCATAATCTTAGGCTGGGAAAAAATGGATGTTGGAGGAAGGGGAGTCCCCCGAGCCAGCCCTCGCTGTCTGGGACATGCGCACAACAATTTTAATGCAATTACCCATGTGCGAGGAAGGTGGTAATGAGCTGCTGATCCTTCTTTCACACCCAGACTTCCTTGAGAAGATGCACAACTTACTTGGAGAAGCATCCCAAAAAATAGAAGGCAAGGGTCCTTGGCCCATGCCTATGCCACCAGAAAGGAGAGCAGCTTGTTCCTGATTTAATCTGTCACCGACTAGAGAGAATGGGACTGGATTCATCACCCAGTCTCTGAAGTCTTGTAATTGCTAATATTTGACTTCCTGATTACAGCATTTATCTTTAAAGACCAGGGTGACTCACAGGTGTAACAGAGCGGCTTGGTGGCTTTCCTGTCTCCTCCCTTTAGGAGAGGCTATGAAAGGGCTGTGTGAATGGAATGGAGGTGTTAGGAACTGGTAAGTGCTTGTTGCTCCCTTTACCCAGAGGGGCCTGTTCTCGGAGTGGGTTAATGTCCCGGTAGTCAGGGAGTAAGTTCCCTTGCGAACTTGCAGATGCCCCTGGATTCTGAAAGAAGAAAGTGGCCTTGGAGGGTGCGGGCACAGGATTTCACAAGTCCAAGTGGGACACATGTTAAGGGACAGGACATCTGGTACATTACTAAATACTGCTGCTCTACCTCAAATCACAGGGACAGCAAAGAGAACGGTTTTAGGCACCCACATGGTCCAAGGCACGTGCTTCAGATGGACTTGCGTGCGGGATTTCACTCGCTCTCCCAAGTCCTGGGTGGAGCAGGCACTGTCCCATTCCACAGGCACAGTCTTAGCCTGGAAAAGAGTAATTCATAGGCTGCCTAGAGAATAACCCTTCCCAAAGTCGAGTCCTCTTGCCGGCTGAACTGCCCGAGGAGCTGTGTGTAGAAGAACGATGGCTCTCCGGGTGCTCTGCACTATTTGTGGCTTACAAGAGCTGAGGGACCCTCAGGGACCCTGGAGGTTGCTGTTGGGGGTTCCCATTTCCTGCACCCAGCAAGGCAGCTGTGGCCAACACGAAGGGTGTGGGTCCGGCTGGGGCATAGCCACAGTCCTGGTGGAATCTCACCCTGTCATTAAGGACAAGTTCCTGAGGGATGACTGCCTGGAGCCAACTGCTGCCATCCGCCTGTGACACTGGCTCCTGTGCTGGCGAGGACAGGGGCATCTGCCCTTGAGCAGGTCCGGAGCTCACCAGCTGGGCCAGGGAGAACCGCAAACAGCGGGTTGGCAGCCCCAGCTTCCTGGGCATTTGGGGAGCCACGGTGCTAACAGCAGCACGTGGTGGAAGGTCCCCCAGCTCCGTCCTGACCTCCTCGCCTTTGGTCCCTCCACATGCTCACCTGTAAGGTAGAAGCAATGGTCCTTGTGAAGTGGGAGGGTCTCTACCAACACGCAGGGCTCCATGAGGTATCTAGAATGCTCAGACACCCCTGGATGTGGCATTGTCCTGACACCAAGTGGGGGGCCCAAGCTGATGCAGGGAGTGCTGGTTTGAGCTAACCGGGCCCCGCTCAGGGCATGACATGTCCAGAGGGCTGTGCCCGTGCCTGACACTGTGTGGGCAGCGAAGCCTGCAGGGTCCTTAGCACCAAATATGCTGTGAGGAAGGAGCAGAGTGTCACGCGATGAGCCCAGCCGGTGCTGGGGACACTGTGTGTTCTCTCCAGTCTGCAAAGCTGACACTGATGTCCCCCACTTAAACCTGAGGTGACGGCCTCCAGGGTTAAGAAGCCCCGGGACAAGGCACACAGGCGAAGGGAGCAGATATGAACCCCTGGTCTCCGCGTCCTCTTGAAGCGTTTCCTTTCTCCTGTCCCCATGAAGGGACAGTCTAGAATCAGCCCGCAGGTGGCTACCGCTGCCCTGCAGTCCTCAGGGTTGAGTCTGCATTTGGGCCAAGGTGTGGCCTGCAGCAAGGCCCTCTGCAGACCCTTCCTGGAGAGCCCTGAGAGGCTGTCCCTGGGCGCCACCTCCCTCTAGCTGACCGGGAAAGCCATGCAGAAACACGGGTGTGAAGAGCTTAGGATGATGACGGTGTTTACAGAGTTCTGCTGCGCGGAGAATCACAACCTATATTCCCATTAAGTGGAGGGCAGGCTGCCTGCTTTCCTCATCTCCAGAAAAATTGCTAAAGGAGATATTTCATTTTGATAAGCTAATTTGAGTAGAAAATGGCCTCGTGTATCATCTCACAGGTAGTTTTTGAATAGACCTTTAAATTGAAAACTAAAAGTACAAAGCCGTAAATCTAATTACTTCCCCCTCCGCCCCGTGGTTTAACATAAGAAGAGCTACGTGCAAACAACGCAAAACATCAGTGGAAATGACGTCTAATGGGGATAGAGCACGTTTCAAATAAAGGAATGCCACTTAACAGGCTAGCATCACACATTAAGCTTAAAAAGCAGAAGCCCGACCCGGAGTCGAGGCTGAACACATCCATTTGTCTAATTCTAATTCTCGTGCTTCAAAAATTAACCATTATTTAAATGTCTCCAAATGCTGCAATTGTTCATCCCCCAAGAAATAGAAAGATCAGCAGTGTCTCACACATCCTGCAGGTAGGATAAGTAGCAGCCCAAAGCGACCACGGACAGGCTCTGCACCTGCCTGCTTTTAGAGAGGCTCAGTGCCGCCAGGCAGGGCCACCACCACAATCCCCATCATTCACATCACAGGTGCCGGCTGCTGACCACAGCGCGCCTCTATGTAGGCTGAGGCTGTCCAGCCAGAGGACTCCTGGTGGACAGGCCGGTGGTGGCTGTCCTACCAGGGGACTCCTGGTGGCCTGAGGTGCTGCCTTCTGCACTTTGCTGTGCTGAGTGGAAGGAGCACCACACAGGAATCACAGTGGCTCCAAGATCTGTTTCCATCACATGGCTCCAAGCTGTACCTGCCTCCCCATTCACCACCACTCACACTCCAGTGACTGTTCTTCTGGGCAGCTATTTTTATTTAAAAATAAAATACTTTTGGAATGTCTGCAAGGTGCATTTCATAATGACGTTTGGAATGTGCAAGGTCTATTTCATAAAGACAAATTATTGTTCCTAAGGCTTTGATAATCTAATTGACATCTCATTTCCAGCTTAACAAAAAAATGTAGTTTTGAAATAATACATTTGCAAACATTACCTAGTGACAAGTCTTCCAGATCCCAGAAGGAGAGATGTTTGTCCAAGGCCACATGGAGGAAGCCCACACAGCAGTCCCACTTTTTGTGGATACATTTGGTCAGCAATAGGAAGGAGAGGTTACGTTCTGAGGCACTGGTACTTGCTGATAGGGCTCCTCTGCCTGATGCCCTACTGTGTCACAAGAGATCTGTGATTTGCCAGTCGACCGTGGATGGTTTTAAAACTGTGCTTCACACACAGAAAGGTGCTGGAAGAGACTTAGTTTCCCAGGCAGGTGCTTGCTTCTGTGTAATAAACTCAAGAAAAGAAATGGACTTTGGAATTGTCCTTCCAAATGCAATGGAGAAAGATTGGAAGTATTCCTACGTTGTAAAGGTCTAAGATTGTAAAAAGAGCAAGAGAAACAGGAAATGGTAAAGTATATCCACATAATGTCCCAATGTCTTAGGAATTCAATGTATAAAAATGAAGGTGAACCTGTGCACCCCACACTGTATCCAATAAATGGACCTCTTATAAGTGAGAAACCAGGGATCGTGGTGATCCTGACCCTAATTATCTGCATTTCTCATCTCGCTGGCTGCTTGCTCAAGAATTTATTCTAATGCCTGCCTCCGGCTTTTCAGAACTGAAAAGTGTGCAGTCTTACAGCCTTTAAAACTGAACTTTGCAATTCGCAAACTAGAAAAAGAAATCTCCATGCCCACATGTTTCACCGGAGGATCTGCCAGCAGTTATGGGAGAATTAAAACCCATTCTACACAATCTCCTCCAGAAATTAGAGGAGGAGGGGATGCTTCCTAAATCATGTTATGATGCCAGTCTCACCCTGATACCCAAACCAGCCAAGGACAAAAGAAAGCTCCTGACCACTTTTTCTCATGAATGTACATGTAACACATGTGCGCACACACACACACACAAACAAGCACACAGTGCACACACAAACACACAGTGTGTGCACACATGCATACACATGAACACTCACAAACACACAGCACACACATGCACACACGTGCACATACATGCACATATGGACAACCACACAGGGCATGCACACATACATGCACACACACATGCGCATGCACACACACAAACACACAGTGCATGCACACACAAACACACCGCGCACACACATGCACATGTGTGCATATACGTGCACGAACAATCACACAGTGCATGCACACACGAACAAGCACACAATGCATGCACATGCACACATGCATACACACATACACAAAAACACAACACACACACACATGCACTCAAATGTGTGCGTGCACACGGAGAAAACCAATTCCAGAAAGGCACAATAAGAAGGGTACACCAGGACAAGTGGGGACTCAATCTTCAGAACAAATCAAGTGATCAGCATGAGCAGGTTGAAAGGCAGGCACCACTGAAGCCTGAACATTAGCAAGGTAGAAACAGCACATGCCCGATGCAGCACCCATTAGGACGGAAGTCTGAGCAAACTAGGAGCGAAGGGAACTCCTGGCCTCACGGACAGCGCCCATGAATGCTGGTCTGATAACGAGGAGCCGGGGTGCTCCCCGTGCCAGGCCAGGCAGGAGACCGCCAGCCCCACTCCCTCAGCCCAGGCGGAGGCTCCCATCAGTGCAGCAAGGCAGGGAAAGGCCGGCAAGGGCTGGGTGGGACGGAAGACAGAAGGGTCCACTCTGCAGTGCTTGTCCATGTAGAATCCTCCAAAGGAAGCTGAACAACTCAGAACTAAACTCTGAACTCCGGCTCAGCCAGGTCACAAATGCAAGATTGACCCAGAGACACCTGAACCAAAACTGGAAATCCAAAGCCATTCAGTTTCTCCAAAAAGGCAAACATGCACAGAATCTGTATTTCGAAAGCATAAGATGACAATGAAATGAAGAAGGACCTAACTGCCTGGAGCAACTCGGGCTTACGGACGAGAGGACTCGCACAGCGGAGATCACAAAGCCCCACGTGGGCCCTCTGTTGAGCATGGTCACCAGCGGAGCAGTCAGTCCCCTGCGGTGGAAGTGGAAGGTCAAGGACAGCCAGGACAGTTTTGAAAAGAGGAATGAAGTAGAAGGAACCATCCACAAGGTGTGGAGACACCATGCGTCCTGGGCTGGAACCCGCAGCAACTGGCTGGACAGACAAGCAGATCACCAGAACAGCAAGAGCCAGAGAGGGACACAGGGCACAGCAGGAGTGACAGACACGTGAGAGGACTTAACAGAGGGAGGTGAGCTCAGCAAGCGCTGCTCCACACCTGCACACCTTCTAGAAAAGGGGCCTGCAGGCCTCCCGTGGAACGCAAGGACACAACACCCTCAGACAACAGCAAAGCAGCAGAGAATCTCCAGGACCGGCCGGACGACTCTCAGACTTGACCCCAGAATCAAAGGAAAAGCAATAAATCAGAACTCATTAAAATAATTAATTAAGAGAATCTTAGGAGGTTTAGAAGACAAATTAGCCTGAGATACAATGTGTGCGAATCACAAAACTGACAACGAAGTTGTGTCTAAAACATAGAAAGAACCCTCAAAACCCGGCAGTGAAGACAAATGACCTAATTACAACACGGGCTGAAGACACAAGAGGCATTTCGTCAGAGAGGGCCATGGGTGGGTAGAAGTCCAATGGGATCAGAGAGGGCAGTGTGGGTGGGTAGAAGACCAACGGGATCAGAGAGGGCAGGGTGGGTGGGTAGAAGTCCAACGGGATCAGAGAGGGCAGTGCAGGTTGGACCACAGAAGCCAGCACCACCGCCTTGGCTGGCCACAAGGATGCACAGATGGCACCTGTGCTGGACAGGTCACTGCTGGGAAGCTGAGATGGTAGAGTCTCTTTTAAAAGAAAAGTGGGGTTTGCCATATAACCCAGCACCTGCACCCCTGGCGGCTTACTCCAGAGGAACGTGGGTACACACCAAAACCTGAACATCGGAACCTGTGCGCTGTCGGGATGCCCTTCAGTGGACAAAGGGTTAAGTCAACTGAGGGACAGCTGTGCCACAATGGCCACTTGGTGTATGCAGAAAGTGGCCGACTCAGAATGCCATGCTGGGCGCCTGTGCATCAGACGACAAAGCTGCTGCAGGTGCAGTTTGGTGGTGGGGTAGTTCATGGGGTCTGAAGCCCAAACCAGCCCTGTGCATTGCACTCTGACATTGTGGTGGAGTCTGTGACCAACTCTCAGCAGAAACCAAATCCTTGCATGGTTGAATACTGTATCTGGCACAGCCAGGTGGGGATTTGAACCCAGCACCCTGGCAGCAATGCCTCCAAGGGCACAGAGGGCTGCACTTGAGCCAGATCCTCCCACAGACACCGGCACTGCTGGCTTAGCAAGAGCAGCCACCCCGCCCCTCAAGATCCAGCCCACAGCTGGGCCAGTTGTCCTTGAGGCTTTTCCCTCTCACCAACCATGTCTTGCCAGCACCCTTCACTGTGGCCATATCACCTACTGCTGCCATAGGAACACCAGCTACAAGCACCTGAGGCCCCAAGAAGGTGCTGACACTGATCTCCCCAGGCTCAGCGCCATAGGGATGCAGCTGGTGGCTGCGCCCAGCACCAGGCACCAGCTGACCCAGCCCACTGCTGTGTTCCAAAGGGAGCTCAGACGGGCCAGGAGCCCTCCACTGCCCCTGGCCCTGCAGGCTTCCCAGCTCTCAGTGACCAACCTCCTTTCCAGAGCCAAGCAGAGGGATAGTCACCAGGCTTCTGGAAATCCCTACCCTGTCCACCCTGTCCCTGAGCCCTTGATGAGCAGCTCCCTCACATGGTGAGGTCTTGGTCAGGTAAAGAGTGAGCACCTGGACCCCTGTGGACCTCGTGGCCTGACATGGAGCTGAGTGGAGAAGTCACAGCCACGGGGCCGTCAGAAGGCCACCTCGGCCAGTCAGGGCAGAGTGCCACAGCCTGCCCCTGCAGGAGTCTATAGGAACAACCCCATTGTCACAATCGCTGTGACTTGGAATTCGGCAGTGGTGGCGGCCCATGGGCCACTGCCTGCCATTTTGCTCAGCTCTAAACACTTCTGCAAAGCCCCAACGGGGGACATGCGCATGTGGGCTGTGAGAGAGGTGATTAGCCTTGAGTGAGAAAGAGGCAGGAAGAAAGGAATGACACAGAGGTGCCCCATGACGAGCGATGGACCTGCTGGGCACATCCAAGGGGCAGCCTCCTCGAGCTTCAAAGAGAGCGGGGCCAGGCTACGCTCCGTGCTGGGCTGCGCTCCGTGGGGCAGGGGTGGAGGTGAGAAACCGCCCAGAACAGGGAGCGGGCACATCAAGGCCTCCGGCTGACCTGTGACCGCCCCTCCCGGTGCACACTCGGGGGCTAAGGGGCTCTTTGCACGTAATGCTGCCCCATGCAGGAGAGCTTGGAGCTTGCACCGAGGGGCTATGCATACGGCACTTTGATGGTCCCGTCCCGGGCCGCGGGGGACTGAGACACAGAATGATGATGGGAAAAAGCGGGTGGGGTGCAGGCAGATAAATACCCAGCTAACCTTTGAGTCCCCTCCCCACGGCCCCGGCCCCTCCTGAGGTGGCAGATGACTACTGTGCCAAAGTCCCACTGCAAAATAATAGAAAGCGGGAGGTGAGTCGGATGCCTAGCAGAGCAGCAGGTCAGAAAGTATGGAGCCGATGTATTCTCCGGCCACAAAACACCCGCCACCATGCCGCGATCGCGTCTCCAGAGGGGTGGTGGGGAGGCGCATCCCACGCGCACACGGAGCTCCTGTTTATGTGGCTTCATCCTCAGCCGTCTTTGCTTACGGTGTATACCTCTCCTGTGCTCAATATTTACCAAAGAACTGCAAAATTAAAGACTTCCCGTGGTGGCAGAAGACAACATAATTATAAGGGTCAGCTTGATAAGACATATAATCTTCAGAAGCCTGCAGCCTCGCCTAATAAAATATTTACACCAGTCACGTTGGACACCCAGAGAGAGCAATATAGATGAGTCCTTAACCGCAACTTTTCAGTGTGCAGAAATGTCACACTCGTGCCGTGTGCAGGGGGCAGGAAGTGGCCTACTTAACCAGGAAGTGGCCTTTCTTCTTACAATCTATAGACGGCAAATGTGACCAGGCCTGAGTGCAGAAAGAAGCTCTTTGTATGTTAGTTATATATCATCGAAAAGAAGCCAACTAGAGAAACCTCCGCGTCCGCCCCGTACCGTTCATTCCCACGTTTTAATGGAGCACCGACTTCTCGGTTTGAACTTAGCTATGATCACACATGTCACAATAGAACAGTATCAATGACAGAAGTGACAGTTTCATCATTGCACCACACTGACTTTGAGGGGAGGCTTCACCTGGTTTCTAGATCGCTGGCTCTGGGGAGAGCGGTGTGTGGACTGGCCCTGCCTACGGGGACTCCTGACCTTGGACACACGGGGCTCCTCGGAAGTCATTAGTGCACCATTTGCATTCCAGAAGGGAGAGACCAGGCCTTCGGAAGTGGCACAGCTGCTCCTAGGAGTCGGCTGGTATTGCCACAGCCCCCAAGCAGAGGCCGTGGAGCACCCCCCCTCTCACAACCTGGAGCTGCCCGCACCCCTTCCCTTCCTGAACTAAAGGGACTCGTGTGCCTGCTAACAAACTCAGTGCTTGTTCAATAGCTCTTAATCTGCAGTACAGACGCGAAAATGGAGGGTGCCTGTGGTATCCCTGCCATTACTGCTAGCAGGACTTTGTCCATAACACCAGGGTCAGACAAAGATTAATCCCAGTGCCTGGATCTCTAGACCTTGAACGAAAATCCCCAGGAAAGCAAAATGACTTTCTTCCCCATCCAAGAGTAAGAGGTTCAACAAATCCCCTGGCCGTTCTCCTCCACCCATTTCTCCCCGTCAGTAGCTGGCTTGGGGAGCTGGTCATGAAGGTTAGATCTGAAGTCCTGGGCAACTTATGGAAAATACAGCTTCGAGTGAGAATCAGCCGTTGTTCTGTCATTTCCCTCCCCTAAAAAGATGGCACGGAGACATCTGTGCTGGGCACAAGCTGGTGGGCATCACATGTGGACCTCTGGCTCCTGAGCCTCCCTCCCAATGTCCCCTGCCGGCTTGGGTACCCTGCGCTCCTGCTTCCCCAGGGTGTGCCTGTCTGTCTGGCCACGTCCCCCTCACCTCCTTTGATGGCTCACTGGGTAGATCTATAGAAACTGAGGCAGGGAGCAGGGCACAGGCCCAACGCAGAGGTGCACAGCTAGGGTAGAGACCAACATTGCCTTTAGTCTAGGAGAAACGCCAAGTCATGGGAGCGTGGCTCTGTGTCCTGTCACATACACCACTCTGAGCACAGACCCAGTGCTCTGTGGTTGCTGGGTGACCACTTCAGCAACCTTGTGGGAAGGGGTGGTACGTATCTCCCCCATGGTCTAGCTGGCCTATCAGCAGTCGGTCACGCAAGATGGCCATGGGGCACCAGACGGACTCTCCACAGCCGAGTTCTCATCCACCTGTCTCAATCCACTTCCAGAAAGGATCGTTCCGGAGGAATCCAGATAATTTGGGCTGCACACCGGAGGACTGCCCAACAACCGAAACTTAGGGAGGCCTGGTTGCCCCTTGTCTGCCATTAGCAAGGTCACTGGGAGCAGCACCTGGCAGACCTGAGGTCACACCCAACGTGGATGAGATGCGTTCCATGGCTGCCACACTGGGTGCCCAGGGTCCCTGTTGTCAGCCAGGATATTAGGAGGTGAGGAACATGCTCATCGGGGACAGTCTAGCAGGTGCCAGGGACAGGATGCAGCAAGCAGAAGTCCCGTGACACTGAGCTCTCCCTTTCTGGAGGTTTTCCACCTCCGGAATTTCACAGTCCTTCCCAGGAAGCTGCCCTGATCCTGCGGCTCTGCCACGCTGCCCACAGCCATGAAAGAGGGGCCGGCAGCACTGCCAAGCCCCAATCCTGCCCAGCAATGTATTCCTTCATCAGAGAAGCTACCATTACACAAGAGGCTCTGGACCATTGTCTCCCACAGTGCTGGAGCCCAGGAGCCAGCAGGGCACAACCCGGGGTTCCCCGAGGCACTTGGTCCTGAAAGCAGGTGTCTGCTTGTGAAGCCGAAATCAGGCCCAGGTGGCCACGGTGGGCACACGGGGAGGAGCCCCCCAGCGGCCCTCCCAGCCTGGCTCACAGTGGGCCCCCTCCCATCCTCTCTAGGTTCTGGAGGAAGTGCCGGAGGGACAAGGAGCGACACTGTAGTCTGGGTTCCACCACAGGAGGGAAACAGCCCTTCCCTGGGAGAGCGTCTGCAGCTGGTCGCACGCTAGGCCTGAGCCTCAGCAGCCACTGCGTGTGCGGGCGGAACCAGCTTTGTGCACACTCCTGGAGGCACAGACACGATGGGAAGGTGATTTTTAAGCTGAAAATTTGGTAATATGGTCTCTAAAGTCATTCCGAGCCATCTATGGTGAATGAATTTACAATTATAAAAATGACTTTTGTAATGCCGCTGTGCTCAGAGATATGATCAGATGATCATATTGCTAAAATAAAACGTGTTAAATTTAACATTATGGTAATTCTGTCATTTCATTCAAGCCACACGAATTGCCACAGCATTCTGGGTAGGCCATTAGCTTACTCTTTTTACTTATGTTCCTTCTTTTTTCTCTTTTTAATCCCAGAGAAATAGCTGTAATGAGTTGCTAATAAAATGACAAATAGGACAATCTCGGTTCATTCAAAGATCGCGGGTGCAGAAAAGACCTGATTCTAATTCTGCGGCGAGCGGTGTCTTCTGCAGCACCTGGGCCCTCCCTCTCGCCTCGGAAGAATAGTCAGGTGGGTGAAACACAGTCCCGCCAGCAGGATTCCTGGGGCACAGAGCTCCCAGGGACCGAGCCAGGCTGGGTGCCTCCTCTGCAGCTTGGAGCCCATCTGAGCAGCCAGTGTGGTTCTGGCCTCCAGGAAACATCACAGGCATATGAGGGCCCCTGCACTCCTTGAGTCCAGGCCCTGCCCCGCATCATGTCAGATGTCCACATGCCCGCATAGACCTGACCTTCACTTCCAGCCTTTCAGAAAGCTTCTATAATCATTCTATAATCGTACCACACAGCAGCAGTGAGGTGCTGTATCCCAGCTTGGCATTATGAGCTGTGTGACTTGAAGAAGTCACACAACCTCTCTGAGTCTCATTTGTAAAAGGGAAATCACAGGAGCACCTCTCTTGTTGTTACTGCAGAGTAAGTGAGATCATCATGGAAGGCTCTGGAAGGTGCTCCCCACCCTCCTCTATCCCTCAGAGTTGCTGTCCAGCAACACCTGACCCTGAGGATCTCCCATTGACCAGCTCTGTTATGCAGGTAATTACTACACAACTCAGCATTGCTGATAAGTAGGGAAGCTCACTCACAAATGAAATGCGATTTTGGCAAAAATTAAATATGGCCTTTAACGAACTTGACATCTTCTTATGTTTTCAAAACATCAAATTTAAAAGTTCAAATTTCAGTTCTGTAGTTTTCTTTTCCTGGATCGATTCCGATTTATGAAGCGCTGATGTGTTGCAGACCCGAAGCCTGAAGCCCCAGAGACAACCATTGCGCCTGGTAGGACAGGGGTCTGCAGACCCGGGAAGCCCTGTCCCTGTCCCACCATGTATGACTTCCCCAGTGCCTGCCTCCTCCTCCACCTCCCCTGGGCCAGCAGCCAGGGAAGGAGTCACTCTGCCGGTCACAGCAGGTGCCCCGTTGCTTGCTCGGAGGAGGAAGCCGCTGGCTTAGCCCTTGGACCTGTCCCACCACCCAGCCTACGGATTTGGGCCACAGACCTGTTGACAGCTGCTCAGCTTCCTTCAAACACAATCACTTCACGCACACTGCTTGTTCCAACTGGATAGCGAACTTTAAAAAGCACTGAAAACTTAACAAATATTTTTACCAAATATTTTATCACATATATTGTACAACTAAGACTTAATATATAATCCTTAATATATAACATATAATACAGTGACACTTCACGCTTAACGTAAGTCCTAAAATATCTACAATTTAAAACAAATCTCCCCAGAAAAACTCCTGTCTCGCACAACATCATCAGCCAGTTTCTCCTGAGACACTAAATACTACTTTCCCTCGTGTCCTCCTGCAAATGCCATCTGCAGCGGTCAGAATGGTATTTAATACCACGCGGCCCTGGACGGTCCAGTGATTAGCAATTACTGGGAAGAAGTGGGCTGAATTAATTGGCAGCTGACATGCTGACACTGATGGACACCCATTACCTTATAATGGACACTAATGCAAGGAAGACACGGCAAATTGGCCTTCGGCTCCCTGCAGCAGAGTATATTAACTGCAAATCGACGGGCAGCCCGCAGGAAGGCCGACGGCTTTGATGTCAGCCCTGAAGTGAAACCCGTGCAGCAGGTATCAGAAACCTGCCCTGGGGGCACTGGGCAGACTCTGTGGACGTCAACCAAGTCCCCTGCCTCCCTTTTCCCACGCCCTCCAGGGAGGCGCACCCCAGCCCAGTGGCCTTCCAAGTCCCCCGTCCTCGTCCAGGCTGGACAGGATTTCCAGGTGCCCAGGAAGCAGGAAGCACTTGCAGAGGTTTCCATGGATGCAGACGTGGCACATTCCCAGGACCTGGTTCTGCCCCAGTGGAATCTCGGGCCGCAGAGCAGCAGGATCCACCGTTCTCTCATGAAGCTGAGCTGCGTGTGGTGAGCGTGCACGCACCCCAGCTGCTGTGTCCCTGTGGCCTGCTGTGGCTCCTGGGAACAGGCCTGGGGATGCTGACGCAGAAGCCAGGAGCAAACAGGGCCCCACACTGACACTCTGGGGTGAAAACACCTAGGGCCCTGCATGGTCTCCTGCTCTCCATTTCTCACATGTGTGGGGCACGTGCTACAACTGGCCACCACTGGTGACACGGTGCTACCAACTAAGGGCCACCTTCCTCCCTTTCCATTGGTCCTCACCTGACTCGCCCTCCTGGCCAGGACCCAGCAAGGTCACACAGGAGCTTGCTTATCCTGCCTCCTGCATCCTCTTGGCTGTAACGTTTTCTCAGTCATCCTTGCTGAGGATGCAGAAGGTGCTGATGAACACAGGTGAGCCAGCTTTGTGATACCATGGCCACATCCTGCAGCAGGGATCTCGGAGAAGGGCACTTACGCCAGGTGCCCTAGCTGTGCATGGCCCTAGCCATGTCCTGCTGCAGCAGAGATCTCAGGGAAGGGCTTACTCCAGGTGCCCTAGCTGTGCAGGGACCTGTCCATGTCCTGCAGCAGGGATCACAGGGAAGGGCCTCACTCCAGGTGCCCTAGGTGTGCAGTGACCTGGCCACATCCTGCAGTGGGGGATCTCAGGGAAGGGGCTGTCACCTTGGGCACTCCCTCAGCGTGGCACTGTGGGGGTGACGGTACTTGCCTGGCTGATCGTGGTCAGTGTGCCCACTCTGCAGCACCCACTGCCACCCCTGGGGCAGGGCAGCGTGCACAGCACGCCGGCCCTGGAAGGCAGAGTCCTGCCTGAGCAGCCTGGGGTGCTCCTCACGGAGTGCTTCCTTCCTGTTCCTTCACCTGTTGACCTACACTTGCACAGGCTCTGGCCTCCGTGTGGGGCTGTGATCAACGCAGCCGCCCCTTCCTGCAGGAGTGGTTTAGGATGTTCCGTGGATGCCTGAAGCCCTGTAGGACTGAGCCCCATGTGTGCCGTCCTGCGATGAAGTTCAGCTGGGGGGTCAGGCAGAGTGAGAGGTTAACAGCAACTGCTAATGCAGGAGAACACACAGCAACTCGCTGTCATGAAAGTCCTTTAATATGTCTGGCCTGAGGCCACCTGGAACGGCAGAAGTGAGGCAGCAGACCAGGGCACAACTGTACTCCTTCTTCCTCAGTCTCTCAGGTCCTTCCTGCCTCCTTTCGGGTGCTCCTGTGTCCTTCAGCATGTGCCCACATCACCAGGCTCGGGGCTCACCCAGAACGTTTCCTGCTCAAATCCCTGAGGCTGGGCCCCCTGGCTGGAGGGAGTGTTGGACCCACGTGCCAGGCACAGGTGCTCCCCGCTGGGAGTGGCAACTTCCAGCTATTCCCTGCCAACCGCAAAGGACAGCTGTGCGCTGACCAGCGTGCACTCCATCTCCAGGTGCACCTGGGCATGATGACAACGTTCGAGTGGGCAGGAGCTTCCGAGGTCTCCAGCTGAAGCATCAGCAGAAGGCTGGCTCTGGCCCCTTCTGTCCCACCCCAACTCTAGGGACAGCCAGCACCTTCACCCAGGTCTTCCTAACTCTGGCATCCACACCCACAACCACTGCACATCCTGTCTCCAGCTGTGAAAGCTGAATGGAATTGACATGAAATGCAGCCTGGGAACATAGGGAACACCCAGGAAGCGGCACAGCCAAGTGCAGCCCCACACCCCCTGTCACTGGCCTGCTTGCCCTGCAGCTGCTCTCCTGCAACGTCGCTGCCTGCAGAGCTGGCCAGACCCACAGCCTGGCCATCTTTCCCCCATTGCAAATGGTCACCTGCAGAGTGACCTCCTGAAGAGCAAAAGCAACGGGCCATGGCCAGGTAGCCAGCCTTGCCCTGTGGCAGCCTTGACACCAAGAGCTGACACCCCGTGTGCCCAGGGACATGTGGGGAGCTCTGCAGGACTCCAGCAAGCTGTCTGGAGGGGCACCTTGGTAGCCATAGTACATGTGTGCTGTGCTATGCACACACACGTGCAGGTATGTGCAAGTGTTCATTGCATGTACACACGTGTGCATGTATGAAGAGAGAGAAAGGGGAAGAGGGACAGAGAGGACTCAGTTGTAACCAAGCTAGAGGAAGCTTTCAACACTGACACTGTTCACAGATGCCAACAAATGAGGGGAGGAAAATGGAGGGCGATGCGAATCGGCTTCCTAGTCGTGTGGTCCTTGCTGTCTTCATGAGACCTGGTGGCCATTTGTGAGTGAGGATGATTGTGCATGCATTCGAGTGCACTGGTTGGATTTTATCTATAACCAGATCCCCGTGAGGCCCTTAGCCACATGTAGCTGGCGTGTGAGAGCATCCAGCGAGACCCTCAGTGGAAGCAGGGTTGGGTGGAGGACGTCACTATCCCAGGTCCCCACTGCAGAAGCTGGAGGATGACACAGCCCAGGACTTGGGAGGAACTGCTCGCCCAGAACTTGCTGCACGTGGATCCCTGCTAGGGTCGGAGCCCAGGCAGGGTGAGGGAGAGTGGATTGGGGGAGACACATGTGCTGGCACATCACAGCCCAGATAGAGACGCTGGAGTCCAGAGTGGGCCCGACAGCCACTGCCTACGATCTTGCCAGGCCACTGACCACACCATTTGAAATGTAAACAGCAACATCCACCTGGCAGGATTTGTCGGAGGACGCGATAAGATTCTGTCTCAGAGAGACCTGCACAGTTTCTGGGAATTACCAGGTCCCTGTGAAGGAGACACACCGTGTGTTTATCAGTCATTTATTGCTATTTGCATTAAGTGTTCTGCACCACATCTGTTATATTCAGAACTGCTATTGGTTAAAAGCTAGAAGGAAAAACTGCGACACCAGGAAGCTTAGAGGAATCAGGGTGCTGAGCAGGTGGAGGTGTCTGTGAGGACGAACACCAACACCATTCTGCACAGCCTCCTGTGGTCATCTTGAGCAAGGGAGGACACCCCCCTCTCAGACTCCAATTATTTAGGAAACGAAGGAGGTGCACTGACAGTTCCTAAAGTTTCAGTTAGGCCTGCAGCTCCACCAGGTCTAACGGGGTCCCAGGGGCTCAGGAAGACTCCTGAGCAGCAGGGTGCGTTGGACGAGAGCACCTATGTGGTGGGCCATGCAGCCTCCGGCCTGTGTGAAGTACAAGGAACAAAGTCCCTCCCCTCCAGACCCGCAGACCTGGTTAGTTCCACTTGGTCTCGGGAGACACATGGATGGGAGCCTTGACATTTCTTGCTGCAGAACAGAGAAGACTGCTGGATCTCCTCCTGGAGTCGCTCTGGCAGCACTGGTGAATCCCCCAGGCCATCACCACACACCTGGCCCTGCAGAGCCACCTTGCCCGCTGTTCAAGCGGGGCTTGTTCCTTCTTCAGCCGCAGCCCTGGATCTGTGTGATGACCGTTCCATTGACCTCAGCCTGCAGCCTGGACAGCCAGGCCTGCAAACACCGTAAGTCATTGTGTTTGAAGCGCTTCGTGTGACAGCCACAAGGAGCCACAGGCAGCAAGTGCTTCCGATGAGAATTACGCTTAATGCTCAGGGAACCGCTTCCAGCCCCCCGGCCCTGTTGGCCCCAGGCAGGACATCCTCTCGCCCTCAACCTGCTGTCTCCTCTCTTTATTATGCATATCATGGATGCTCAAAAGCAGAGTTTAAATATTAATTTGCCTTTCTGTATATCCTAACTTCAGAACACCAAGGGAAAACGGTGTGACTGGAGATTGCTATCAGGTTATTTAAATACGGCAGGTATTTACTTGAGAAGGCCCAAGCACGCCTCTCAGTTGTGGGTGCGATACACCTCCCGATTCGTGATTCCCTGTGAGATTTATCTGGGTGATAGAAACATTCCTTTGAATAATAATGCTTTGTGTAACCCCTCATGACAGTTTGTCTATTAAAAAGGAAATTAAATATACAAAGGTATGGGAAAAATCACAGTGAGACAATAATGAACTTGGGAAATTCAGGAAGGAAAATGAAACAGACTTATTGGAAGCCCAAACTTCCCTTCTGATTCTACTGAGTCATCACTTACCAGCAGAAATGCCGCTGGCACCCCTCCTGTCCCTGTGCTGGTCCTGGCGGGGCTGGAGCAGGGAGCCTCGATCATGGGCACCTCTGCTCGACTGCTCCACGTCCCCAGTCATTCACTGGGAAATTCTCCCAGGACAGATTTAGTTCACAGGCCAGCTTCTGATTGAACTCGATGTCATCCAGGAATATCCAGGCCAGTATCTCCATCTCCTTAAAGAGTACAAGCCCCGCTCAGCCCTCATCCGATCCTGCAAGTCCTTCAAGTCTCTTTCAAGATTTTACAGTCAGCATTGACTACAGCACAAGGCGCCCTCAGGCGTGGGTAACTGAGCTGTGTGTTTAGTAATGTGTCACTGCTTCACCAGCCAAGTGTGGACATTCAAACTTCAGAAGACTCTTTAAAAAACATTTGAAGGAAAATCGGGGAGCACTATCTTTCAGTGACAACAGCAACTTTATAATGTGAGTGTGGGCAGTATGTTATTAATGATATGATTTTTATTATTTGATTATTTCCAGCAGCAAATCTGCCTAATATTGCTGTTTAAAGAAATGAACTAAGGGGGCTGAAGCGGTGGCTTATTGATTACAGTGCTTGTCCAGCATGCTCAAGTACACGGGTTCAAACCCCAGCACCCATTTACACAACTGTCAAAGCAACAAAGGCCATGTGAAAAACTCAATAAAAATTGATTCTCCCTCTCACTGTCCTTCTCTCTTAAAAAAAAAAAAAAAAAAGGAAATGAAATATGTATGACCACAACATTTAGTTTTATTTATTTATTTATTTATGGTACCAGGGATTGAACCCAAGGGTGCTTAAACACTGGGCCACATCCACAGCTCTTTTTTATTTTTTATTTTGAGACAGGGTCTTGCTAAGTTGCTTGAGGCCTAAGTTGCTGAGGCTGTTTTGAACTTGTGATCCTCCTGCCTCAGCCTCCCTAGCTGCTGGGATTATAGACAGGTGCCATCATGCTCGGCAAGTTTTCTTTTAAAGGAGGAAGAAAAGTTTTAGTGTGGGAAAGTATTATCTCCACAAATAAAGTAACATATTGCTATCTTTCTATGGATAATAAAAAAGCTAGACCCTGCTAGTAAAAGTCACACCCTCAACAAAACTAAAGCCACCCCTCCCCCAGTCAGAAGGCCGCAGGCGTGACTTTCCACTGGTGAGTGTTTACCGATCTATGCTGAGGTCACCGTTTGTTCCGTTGAAAGCATGAAAAGACAGCGCGCGTTGCCAGAAAGGACAAGTCATCACTCTGAAAGCCCTCCTAATGCCTTTAAAACCCGCAGTCAGGAAACCATTAGAGTAATTGCCACTCCCCGAGGAACAGGAACGGAGGCTGATCCCGTCTGCAGCCGCTCTGGAAGCTGCCCGGACGCTCCCTCCTGCTGGCCAGCTCCACCGGGGGCTTGTCCTGGGCTCCCTCAGTGTCGCCCAGGGGGCTTGCTGCAGACCAGGGGCTTGTCTGCTGAGCTAGAGTTGGGTGAATGCCACAGCTCAGGCCAAGCTCTGGGGAGGCTCTGCAGGAGGCTCAAGTGGCTAGCCACAGGGTCTTTCTGCCCTGCTCTCTCTCACTGTAGGGCTGACCCAGGACAGGCCCTCCTAGAGTCCTACCAAGAACACCAGAGCCTCATTCCAAACAGAGGCTGTTTGCCGATTGGCTTGCTGCTTTTGTTTTGCCTTTAGCAAGTTGTGGATAACAAATTAAATTCACAGCTTCTGATCTTGCTGGACAGGTCACACTCACATGGGCCTCTGTGGACTCACACAGGCCCCACACAGAGATGGAGGTGGGAACACTTGGCGCCCCCTGTGCCCACTTGCCCTTCCGCCTCTCCTCCCTGGTGCCCAAAGCCTGAGACCTCGTCTTGCCCTATCTGGGGCCTGGTCCTTCTGTCTCCTGATGTGCGAGCAGCCCACAGACCGTCTGGTCCCGTGACTGGAGTCCCACCATATGCCTGGCTCAAGACTCAGGTCCAGTTGGCAGCTGCCGACTAACCTATTTCAGTAGCTGGCAATGATTCTGCATCCTGAAGCTGGAGTCTTGGATTCCTCCCTCCAAACTCCCAAGACTATGTAGTTGACTCTGAGACCCAAATGTTCCAAAGCAAGGTGCCACCAACAACCCCACGCCTCAGTCTCCTCATTTCAGCGGCCAACACCCTTTATTCCTCATGCACCCTGTGACTTCATTCTGCAGGAACTCACTTAGGACCCGAGCCATGGTTGTCCCTTGCAGTTACCCTGAGGTTGGCAAGGAGGACCCCAGAGCACCTCCTGAGTGGGC
Source organism: Aplodontia rufa (assembly GCA_004027875.1). Classification (NCBI taxonomy): domain Eukaryota; kingdom Metazoa; phylum Chordata; class Mammalia; order Rodentia; family Aplodontiidae; genus Aplodontia; species Aplodontia rufa. The sequence goes on along the minus strand of PVKS010026287.1, from coordinate 1,998 downwards.
TGAGGGAAGACGTTCTCCAGGGTAAGGAGGCCCAGCCTCCCCCAGTGCCGCGTGTCTGGGGGGTCTACAAACACTGCTCTGCTCACCCCGTGCCAGCCTCTGGCAGAGCTGCAGAAGGCTTCCAGGCCCACAGCCTGCAAAGGGGATACGGAAATAAGCAAAGTTCTAAAATTAAAAATCGTGTTGCTGTTATTTCAAGTCTGACAGAAGGAAAACGCCCCCGTCAACACTAGTCAACAGGCCGCGATGGACGTGGTGTCTTCCCTCTCCCTATTCCACGCTGGCTTTGCCTGATGGAGGAGCCTACTTAAGCAAAAAGCACAACTTTAGTAGGACAGGTGCTCTGCGTGTACACAGAAGGTCATTCCTATTATTTCAATGAGCAGTGTAAGCTGCAAAAACACACGGGAGTGAATTAATCTAAAGCTTCCATTTAGCGCTCCTGCAAGGACAACTTCAAGCCCCTCGGTTGTCCCGGCAACTCCAGCCTCCCCAGCCAGTGGCGCACGGCCTCCCCCGGTACACGTGCGGTTCAGACGGCACATTAGTAGAGAATATGATGTCCATGTAAATGTTGAAATATTTTCGTTGCCATAGAGATAAGAAGAATGGCAAAAATACAGGAGCACTTGACATACTCCAAGGCAGACTTTTAATTAAAGAAAATCTCAAATGACAATGCCAAGATGGCTGAGCTCGCCAGGTCCTTTGTGCTTGCTCAGTGCGCACAGGAGTCCCCACCCCCACCTGCGGCAGAGCCCGCGGCCCGCCGAGCAGCCAATGAGCACGCTCCCAGCCACGGAGAGGTGCAGTGGCCACGATCATTATCTTTTTTATTGAGCACAGAGAAAGGAAGGGATAAAGAAGAATGGAGACGATCTGCCATGCTCACTATACATTTCTTCAGAGACAGCAGCCAGACCTGCAGCAGTTCCTTTCAGGGTCCACAGCTGCGGGCCTGGAGCCTTGGTAAGAGCAGCAGCCTTGATCCGACACCCTCAGCTCCCTGGCCCATGCCCCTCCATGCAGCAGACTGCAGGGCATCCTTGCAGGGGTGGGTGGTGGCCAAGGAGGGGCTCCTCAGAGCCAGGGAGGCAGGGCAGAGCTGCACACCCAGTTCTCAGCGTGGGGAGAACCCCTGTCACCAGCTCCTAGCGGGAGGGAAAGGCGGTCGCTTTTCTCCCAAGGTAACATTTCGTTTTTACAAGAAACCAAGGAAATCTCCTGGAGGTCCCACCAAAGAAATCTGCTGATCAGTGTTTCCTAAGGAGGTCACAGTGGAAGCCACTTTCAGTGAGGTCCCCCAAGCAGGCTAGCGTGGGAGAGAAGGGAACCAGGTAGCCAAGAGCAGAGGGAGAGGAGATGGGTGCCTGCCACTTGCTGCCCTCCTCAGGACTAACCCATTCCTCTGACCTCGACTGGCTCTTGGCATTGTGCCCTGTCCATTGAAGTCTGAGCCCACGGTCTCCCAGACCCGTGTCCCCAGGCTTTCCCTCCACCCCATTCACTCTCCCATGCAATCTCAGCCATGTTCTTGCCTTCAGCACCCCTAACACAAAGCCCAGTGTCCCCTCTAGTCCCATCCTTTCTGGGTGCTGTGTGGGCCACTGCCTGACTCTGCCACCTGCGTGTTCCATCCCAAGCAGCACACCCTCCATCAACTCCTACCTGCTTCCTTCCCCCTGACCCCATCTCCAGGCCAAGTGGGCCTGAAACTCCAGCTTCCTGTCTCTTCCCTCTCCATGCACAGGATCAGTCAGCCCCCAAGTCACCAACAGCCAAGGCCAACAAGACAGTGCCTCTCCCCTGCCTAGGGTGGACACCTGCAAACTAAAGGTGTCCGATTCTCTGCCCTACATCTTTGAGCTGTGTACAGAGTGTGTATGATGGGACAGGGCACCTTTCCCAGCACCCCAGGGAGGACTCACCTCCCCTCCCTCAGTTCCCCAGGGAGGACTCACCTCCCCCTCCTCCAGCTCCCCAGAGAGGACTCACCTC